>JAHBCN010005815.1:0-52883 GCA_019359885.1 Listronotus oregonensis | reverse complement strand
TTTTCAAATGAAATTTTTTGAAAATCCTATAGGGTATTTGGAAATATCTCTAAAAATGTTGAATATATCTTAAAAATGTAAAACTTGTGCTAAATATTGTTTTTAATAACACATTTATTTAATTTGTTTTATTTAAATCATTTTCCATGAGAGTAACTAATTTTTTTTAGCCCAACATACCATGGATTAAGAAAGCAAGAAGCAGTTTTTATCAGGAAAATTAAGGATTTCGGGGACGAAGAGAACTCGCTATTTTTTAAAATGTATTTTATTTTTATTTATAATATTATTAATATATAGATATGTATGCATTTTTGGTTTATATTTTAAACTACCTTTTTATGGTGCTAACAGGCTAAAAAAAGAATTGATAATTGATGTTTACTAAAAAATATTTTAAAATTGTAATATTTTAAGCCCCCCTTAAAAGGGTTTTCCAACAAATAGTTTTTAGGTTTAAATAAAAATTTTAAACGAAAATTAATAAATTTTAAAAGCTAAAAAATTTGATAAAACAAAAAAAAATCTTAAATTATCAAAAATGTGTCTTTGGCCTTTTATCATAAAAAGTATATTATAAGCGGCAACCAATATGATTTTTAATATGGAAACTTGGTTCCATCTTATTAGTTTTTCTTCTAAAATTTTAATTTTTTTTAGGACAAAAATTTTAATTTGCCTAAGTCGCATTTTTAAGAATAGTTTTCAATTTACAACAAGCAACCTTAAATTTTATTAAAATAAAAAGGGGTTACCATTTTGTCAAGAATATATATTTACTAGTTAAATTTTTAATCAAATTTTATTTTCTTTAAATCTTGGGGTAATACATAAAAATATTACAATAACTAAACAATTATTGCAGTTTTTTAGACTATTTACTTGATCAGCAAAATTTAATGGAAAAGTATTTCTGGTCCGCAATCTAACTTAACAATATATTATATAGTGAAAGAATAAATATATGAATATAAAATGAAGACTCAAATAAGATTCTTAAATCTTTTTATATTGCATATGACAAAAAAAAACTAATGAAAAACTGTTCTCCAACCCCGAAAACCCTGCCATTAACTATATTTAAAAAAAAAAAGAATTTATACGATTCTGTACAAATTTCAATTTATCTACTTAGCAATTTGGGCATGGAAGAAATTTTTCCAACCTCTACCATTTTCCTGTTGGGAATTTTAGTCAAAAAAATCCCACCATTAAGTTTAATTGGTATCCTATTTTAAAAATATTTTTCAACGGATTTAGAAGTTAAATTGTTTGATCATTTTAGCAACAAAAATTTCAGAGAAACAATATAAAGACTCTAATCGTAAAAGTAAGCCAGTCTCCAAACAAAATTTTACTAAAGCCCTATTTAAAATTCTTAAATGATTTTGCTTTGTGTACATAATATTTTTTTCAATTTGCTATTTGTGTAATTTTCTTTCAGTGTAACTCTATGTTTCGAAGGTTTGAAATCTGACCCGCGGAGATCAAAGGTGCCGACGCTTCGTGTCGCTTCTGTATGGGTAGGTATTCTGGGCCTTTTTTGCAAGGGTTGGTGTAGGCATAATGGGCTTACCTCAGTTACCCAGAAAGGAATAACCATGTAAGTGATAATGATAGATGCCTGCAGAACTGGAAATTCTGGATTTTACACAGACAATATAAAAGATACCCCAAATGAAGTTAGATATAAAAAAGCGTTTTCAGATAAAGTATTGGTATGGTGTGCCATATGGGAAAAGGGAAGGCCTTTGGTGGTCATGTAAGAGGAGGCAGTGAACCGAGGTCTCATCAGAGATTATTTAACTAAATTGTTAATTTTATCAACGTACATCACTGATGGAAATTATATGTTTTGGCCAGATCTGGCATCAGCACATTATGGTTTCATTATGGCTGAAGGCCAGAAATATTCCGTATGTGCCCAGGATTGTAACCCCTAATGTCCTCCAAGCCAGGCCAATTAAACTTTCTGGGCTCATTGGCTCAGAAAGTCTACAGTAACGGCTGTGAACAGAAACGAATAATAACATTGGCGCGAATCTAATGATGTCCAAACCTCCCTGAGACCAGTTAGGCATAAAATACGATTCATGAAGAAAAAAACCCTTGCGGCAATAAATTAAATTATTTTTGTATGCAAATATATATATATATATATATATATATATATATATATATATATATATATATATATATATATATATATATATATATATATATATATATATATATATATATATATATATATATATATATATATATATTTAATATATATATATATATATATATATATATATATATATATAAAAACAAAATTTTATAATTGTTGATATGCTAGCACGGAATCAAAATATCAAGTTTTAAGAACTTTTTGCTGTATAGATAAGAAATACTCAATATATATTTAAAAACCAGAGATACTTTCTAAAAACAAACTTTTAAACTTAAAGATGTGTTGGAGCGAGATACAACTTAATCTAAAATCGTGTTTTTGTAAAAACTTTTTACATAAAAAATCCGTTAAAAGTTTTTCGTACTCGTGAAGAACAATAAGTTACGCTGCCGCTAACAATGTTTCATTTAAAACATTCAATCTCGGGCTGTCAGATTTTTAACATATACAGGGTTTTTTTACAATTCGATTTAATAAGTCTGGTCTGGTGATTTTTGTTAAAGTTATAAATTTTTTAAAAGTGTTATTATATTATTCTCCGGGTTTTTTCTAATACGTTGTTAAAATTTTGTTTATAACTTCTACAAATAATTAAGACAAATTCAAAAGCCCCAACTTCTAGTCGGTCATGGTTAGTTCTGGTATGCAAAGCAGCTTTTTATTTTGAAACACGCACAAAATCTGTTTTTGGACGGCTTGTTTGTATGCCAGACGCATTCTGGCAATTGCAAAAGGTCCAGAACGCGTTCTAGTCTACGTTAAACGGTCGGAAAGCGATATTTCGGACATTAGCAATATGCTGTCGACCAGAACGCGTTTTGGCCACTCTTTCCGTCCATTGGCCCAAAATCGGTGATTGATCCTAGCATATATAATAAATGATTTGAATATTTTGATTCATTTTTCTTTTACGCACACCAGCTAAAAGACTGTCATTTAGAAACCAAAGTGACGATTGAAAACTTATTATTTCGATACTATTTTACGAAAACGTATATTTTTCTTTGGCTATATAAAAGGAGTTAAGACATGAAAAAGGTATAAATAAGTATCATTAATTGCAAAGATAATTAATTTTATTAATTGCCCAAATTACAATAATATAACCATTTACAGAGAAGTTTTCAGTTATTACCATTATTTTATCTTGTAATAAATAAATACAAAGAGCAGGTAGGTATAAATATTATTACTGTTATAGATTTACATAATTAAAACATTACCATAGTCTAATTTCAGTCCGTGGTTGCCTGAAACCAATCATCGTCTGCAAAAGGGGTGAGGTAATGGCTAGAAGTCAAATGAAACCATAGAGTTATGGGAATTATTCCTGTTTAAATGTTCCGTTATCACGATTGCGTAGGTTTTAGTACGGAAAACTAAAATTAAAGAGCAATAGCGTTGTTGTGAGGGATAATCAGCACCCGCTCTTCTGTATTAGTGTCGTATTTTATCAAAAATAGGTTATTTTATGAAAAAATGCAAAAGTTTTAAATAACTCGTTATTAAAACCAAAATAATCAGTGGTATTTAGAAAATTTTCAAAAATTATCCCCATTTAATTCCCGAAAAACGAATATGAACACAATGATTATCATTTTAATAACTTCTTGTTGGGTTTACTCGCCTAAAAGGTTTCTAGAGAATGGGACCACTTCGGTCCTGGTCCCGAGGTATAGCGACTGAGTGTGCTCAGCCCTACAGTCTTTTTGAAAATTATAAATATATCAGTCAAAACAAGTTCATCTTGATAACGATGGCACACTTTCCACCAAAACGTAAAAGAGTACTTTGAATTTTTTGGGTTTTTTTCTTCTTTTTTTTGTGCCACTTCATAGGGATCAATAGGGCTGAAAGCACTCAGTCGCTATAGCCAGGGTCCAGGATCAAAGTGGTCCCATTCTCTAAAAACGAGTAAACCCACACACAGACGCCCTATCAAGAAAAGGTATTGAAAAGTGGTAGAAATTAAAAAAATATTTTTTTTTGCATAAAAATTTCCAATAACCCATCCTAGTCATTTTAATAGATTTTGGGCAAATCTCACCCCTTCAAGAAGGTGAACCACCCCCAAACAGTGAGAAAAATGTTAAACCCTCATAAATCCTTATTTAATACTTAATTTTGCTTTGATATAATAAAAAAACTATAATCATTGTGTTCATATTCAATGATATAAAGTAATATTTAAAAAAAAAAAAAAAAATGTTGGGACCATAGATAACCTAACTTTAGATATATAATGACTAATCGCATTTATGGCGAGTTTACGACCTCGCGCACTAAACAAACGATAGTGTCATTAAGCATGAGTATTTAAAAAGCAGGACCAGTTCCGGACTTAGAAATTTGTATGTCATTAATTAATTTATATTTATATAATATATTTTTATATATTTAGATACTAAATTCTTTTATTTTGCGTTTCTATACATATATAAATTATGTTAGGTAGTAATATAAACCATGAGTTAACAAAATTAATATTGCAAAATATAAATAGAAAAATAGGGGCTAATAAAAGATAGGGTTAATTTCAAGACCCAGTTTTTGTACCGCCTTAAAATGGTTTGAAAACTGTTAGAATTTATTAAACGCGTGACTGTCGACTTTACAAGTTTTATGTCAGTTCAAAAACGACGGAGTTTGAACGCTTTCTATATATTTAAAGGGTTTTGCTTTGCTTGGGGATCAGTAAAGGGATGCAATAAACGGTTTTTTGCGAGATAGTAACAGACTTATAAACAAAAGGGTAAAAAATGTTTATACAAATAACGTTAACTCTTTTCCTGCTTACACTTATGTTTTCGATAGCGATAAAAGGATTTTCTAAACATCTTAAATGTATTTATACAAAACGATCATTAATTTACTAGAGGCAGCCTTGCCGTTTGGCAGTGCCAAAGAGAAAAAAGAATCATAGGATAAACCTTTCTCCGTGGCTCCAACCATAGTGCCGATAGATCGACGCGGAGAGACCGACAAATCAGCACGCAGAGCGGGGTATATATATTCTTTTCACCGACCAATGAACACGTTGGAGGGAGAAAAAGGTTATACCGCTAATTTTTCTTTCTTGCACAAATGATCGTTTTCCAAGCGGCAAGAGTGCCTCTAGTAGGTATATGCTCCAAGGGAATATGTTTTATGTTGTAATCATACTTACTGACTTTTTAGATTAATGCAAAAAATTTTTTTGTTCAGATTTTTTTAATTCGAAATAAATAATTATAGTGATTTTTTTTCAATTATGATTGTGTTACATAGATGAAACAAAAAGTTAATTCTTAGATAAGCCACAAGAGTCATGTTCAGTCGTATTCGCCATTTTTTATTATTATTAACTACAACTCATCAGTTGTGGACCAGTACAAAAATTTGTGGCTTTCGATAGCTGTAACATTCAGAAGAACTAGAGGAATTTAAGGAGCTGACAATGGATAATATGTTTATTTTTGATTAAGAACAACATCCAAACAAACCAATGTATTTCACTGGTTCAAAAAACCAGTAACCATGTTTTTTTTTTAACCAGTGTAATATATATTTTGTTTAAGTCATCAATTGACGAAGTACGGAACTGGCCGGCGACGAATTTGTAAATAAAATCTATCTGCTAGTCCGTTCTGCGCATGATTTAGGACCCTAAGAGATGACTAGAGCCACGGCGCACGGACACATTTTTTCGCCCATAAAATCTCACTTTTGAACCGCGCATCTGATACCCTTTACCGGTCCATATTGAGGTCAGTGGTTGGGACTTAATATAAAAAAAAATTGTAAAGCTGCGTTTACACCAAAGTCTTCCATTAAGTTTTCCACAAGTTGCGGAAATTTGTTGCCTTTTCTACGAAATACAGCAACTTTTTCTGTCTTCCACTTGTGGAGAGACAATTCTTCCACTTAATTTTGTTGTCCCCCGGAGTGTCGTCGCGTTTACACCAAAGTCTTCAACTAAGTTTTCCACAAGTTGCTGCAATTTGTTGCTTTTTCTACAAAATACAGCAACTTTTCTGCCTTCCACTTGTGGGGAGACAAATCTTCTACTTAATTTTAGTTTCCCGCAGAGTGTTGGTAACGATCAAAGAAATGTGAGAAGTGCAACTTTTAGTTGACAATTTTTAGTTTTCTACAAACAATTTGTTGTCAACTTTTAGTTGTCAACTTTGGTGTAAACGCGCCTTAAGGTAACTTCCTTGTTATACACAATGTTTGTATTGCATCGAATATAATTAATTTTTTTAACGACCATCAAAACAGTCCATGTGGCCAATGACCTATATTTATACATAACAAACGTTAGAACCGTACACCACATGTAGTGAACCTACCCTTTTATCAAACTTGCTGCAAAAACGCACATTAGGGAGACCAGGTGCTAAAAGTTATTGTTTTCAACCCTTATTAAATGCACAACGTGATGCCTTTTTGGTAGAAAGGGCTTGTTATGGTCTACCTGTTTAGAGAAATAGTTGAAATTCCGGTATATGAGACAGAGTGGTATTTATGAAAAATGCTATATTCTTAATATTCAAAGTAGAGCAAATTCCATTTTACCAAGATTTAGTTGGTTAAAAATTGATTTGAATAGCTATAGGTACTAAAAAACAGTCAAACCGTCATTTAACAAACAAAAATTTATAGCTATTTTTTTAAATAACCGATTTTCAAATTTCCAACGGGATTTCAAAGAGGACATATAAGGCTTAAAGAAAAAATATACCATCATGATGTTTTGCAAAAAAAATCTTTTTTATTTGGAACTTGGGATATATATTAATAATAACATACTAAATTTTAATCTTATATTGTAGAAATTTGAATAATTTTTTAAGCCAAAAACTTCAAAACCCCAAACAACCGTGATAGCCAACATGGCAAACACGTAGTGAGGACTTGCTCAGCCAAAAGGAGAGCGAGGGGTGGTTGGCAAGCCTAGGGGGAGTTCGGAGGGCCTGTAAGCCCTACGGGATCCTTCCAGGTGGGACCCTTACTGTGACAATTTCTTAATTTAAATAACCATTTTAATCTCTATAAGGCCAGGTAAATAGTCATAAATACCCAAAACCCAGATTAAATGGTATATAGAAATAAACTGGAGACTCTCTTTATGTCCTCAGCCACATTTACGACCCCATTTAACCCTAATTTACACTTATAAGCCTCTCGGAAAGGTCTGATTGCCTCAATAACATAATTGCCCCTTAGGTAATAAGAAATACTTCTTACAGTACCCGCCTATAGTTATAAGGTTATGTAGGTCATTAAGTGAGTGTGGTTTCTTTAATGTTATTCAGAAAAGTGCATAAAATTTGTGTAGGAGGACTTTGAATAAATTAGATATTATTAAAATGAAAATATTTATTCTTGTGAATGTAGTATGAAAAAATTGCAATGGTCTGTTAAATAAATAAATTTTGAAATAATGCGCATCTTTAAGAACCCGCATCAGCTTAGGGTTTCAATCAAGAAAATTTAAAGGTTAAAGAAAAAACACAGCAATATGGTTATTCAATCAAAAAATGCCCGTCTCACTATGAAAAGAACTGTCACTAAGGTATTCTTTTGATTCGGCGCAGTAACGAAATCCCAGGAAATTTTGTAGAAAAATCAGTGTGTGCCATAAATTTAAGTTGGCAACACATTCAGATTTGTAGCAGAGCCGCCAGAGTCTTCGGTTTTCGTGTGCAAAAGCGCTTATATATTTATCAACAAATTATTGGATAGAATGAAAGTGAACAAACCTTGTTTGGCATTAATAAAATTACAGGGGAGAGACGGGAGAGTTCTTGTAAACACACTGAACCGGCAACATTGATTAAACACACTGAATAAGACACCCACGGTACGTTAGTACTAAGGCATCAGCCTTTGTGGATTGTCCCAAGATAAAAAAAAATAACATTACTCTGGATATATTACCTTTTTTTATTGTTTATGCCATTGCACCATAATTAACATTTTTATAAATCGATGATTCTTTATTATTAAAAATTATTTTTAAAGTCATAAAGCTATAGGCGTGTTGTTAAATTCATCAAATGGTTTAGCGCTGAAATATATCGTGACGTCACACTAGATTACCGCTAGTTTTATCCTTGTCCATATACTACTAAAACAACGGCTATCTTTCTTTAGCGCCTTTCCATTAATTAATTTAAAAACAGCTTGATGAAACAGCGATTAATGCGCACGATTCATCGATAAATTTAAAAACACCCCTTATTCTTATTTATTATCTGAAGTGACAGACAGATATGTCATTCTCTTAAGATGCTCAATTTGATTGCTGTTGATCGAGTCAGTTGACAAAACGTATTATTGAATAATACAACCTAATAGAAAGAGATAAAATGACATTAAAGTGCTGTACAATACCTGAATTAATTATTTTTTTTATCAAACGAATACAGCAACTGTCCCAATCAACCTTGTTGCCGGTGCAATCGGATCTTGAAACTGTCATATCAATAAATGTTTATATTTAAATCGATGTTGCCTATATTAACACAAAAACCAATATTTTTAAATAAATTTATTAGATTATCTAGATCAGGGGTCTCCAAACTACGGCCCGAAGGCCACATCCGGCCCGCGGACAGATTTTGTCCGGCCCGCGGAGAGCTAGCATACTTGAAAACTCCTTTTAGAGAACAAATAATTTTTATAGCAAATTAAATTTAGTTTACTGAAGTATTCTAATTTTATGTTGAATAATTATTAATATGACATCTACATTGATATGGTCATGGGCTAACTCCGTAATCATAACATTCTTGTAGGCTTATTGTTATTGTTTTTGTGATAAGTTGGATAAAGAAACACAGAATTGTAATGAGTAAAGACATGTATAATATGCAGAAAATTTAACTTCAGTATATAATAACTAACAAATTATTGAAATGAATCAACTAACATTTTATACATTTTAAATAATCACATAACTTATAACAAACATAATGACATATGAAATACTAATGAGATTTATGTAATTGAGATTTTTCACTGACAATAGTTTGTAGTTGTGGACTAATTTTACTTGTACCAATTATTAAAAGAGATTTAAGATGATCATCAGTTAATTTCGATCTGTAAACATTTTTTGTGTACTTCATTTTGGAGAAGGTTTTCTCACACAAATAAGTAGTACCAAAAACAGAAAACAGACCACGAGCAAATTTATGCAAATTATCAAATTGTGTCACTGGAAGACTCTTTTAAATTCCAACAAAGATGAGTTTTGATATTTGTTCTTAATTATATCACTGCATTGTAGATCAATCATTTCCATTTGAAGTTCCGGGGCTAGGGTTTCAATGTCAGTATCAAAAGGATCCTGAGAAATTTTAATTTGATTCGCAATGGCATCAAAATTTATCTTCAAAGCACTCAAAGTTTCGATTGCAAAATCGATAGGAAACTCAGTCTCAGTAGTGTGGCTGAATATTTCACATGTTTTAAAATGTGAAAAACATTTACTTCGTAGTTGTGATTGAAACAGTCTCAATTTCTTCCGGAATGATTTGATATTAGTGTATAAATCAGGAAGATGCTGGTTTCTCTTTGCAATCCCAAATTCAGTTCGTTCACATGTTTTGTCAAATCAACATAGAATGCTAACTTCCACAGCCATGCGTTGTTTTGTAATTCAGTAAGAGGGCGATGCTTTTCATTCAAAAAATTTCGATCACTGCTCGAAGTTCAAAAGCTGAAGGACTTTCCCACAACTAAGCCAGCGTACGGCAGTATGATAAGGAAAGTCAGTTTCTCCAATCTCTTCAATAAATTGTCGGAATTGTCGGTGATTCAGCCCAAAAGATCTGATAAAATTAACAGTTGATATGACTTGTTTCAGAACGTCAGACATATCCAAACATTTTCCGCACAAAGACTGTTGATGAATGATACAATGTAAGACTAATGGTTTTGAACCACCGTCATTTTCTACAGCCTTTGACACAAGAGCGACCACTCCTTTATCTTTCCCACTCATGTTTTTGCCTCCATCAGTTGTAATACATTTCAAGTTTTTCCATCGAAGGTTCTTTTGATTAATGGCCATTTCAAATCCTTTAAAAATATCTGTACCAGTAGTTGTGCCATGAATACTATACATATCAAGAAGTTCTTCGTGCACTTCATAGCTTTTATCTACTCCTCGAATATAAATCAACACCTGAGCAGTATCTGACACATCCGTTGACTCATCCAAGGCCAAAGAAAACCACTCAAAATGTCCATTTTCATCAGTGGACTATTTCACTTCTTACCACCGGCAACAATGATAATATGGTTTTGGCCCTCGGAACTTACTGGAGTAATCAGTATGGCCCTAAGGCTGGAAAGTTTGGAGACCCCTGATCTAGATAATTCCTTATTTTGATTTTTTATATCTGGCAATTTGTTTACGTTTTTTCAAAACAAAAACAAAAAGATCAATATACCAAACACCCTGCCTAAAAACTGGCGTTGCGTTAATTCTAGTCCTTGAATTCGTTCGTATTTATGTATTTTTATCAAATAAAAATCAGTTAAAACTGTTTTGTTATTACACCCCAATATTTTATTTTTGCCTTTTTTTTAGTGACATGGCGAGTGCCATCTTAATATAGCGTTGTAAACTAAAGACTATACGAACTTAGCAAGAAACTTACATGTACACTGATAGTTTGGATACAATATGTACGTTATTGGAAATGATCACATCCGCTGTAAGCCAAGACACTACTGACAAAGGGTCACCGGAAGAAATAAATCAAACTTTTGAAAAATAAAAATATAGCTTTGGCGCACTCTAAAAGACTAATCCTAATGCAACCAGTAAAGCATATTAATATGAAAAAGATGTTAAAAATGTCCAACAATGTTAAAGTATGTTTACAGTGCTATTTATTATTATTATTATTATTATTATTTATTATTTTTTTATCTGACATAATGCCCATTCAGCAGTCTTGCCAACGTAAGTACCCTGTATTAAAATTTTGTATTCGTAAATACTATTTTATGGATATTGTAAATGGTAACCCAAATTGATACGAACATATAGTACTATATACTATACAGTCCCAAAATATATCTCTACCGGAAGTATTAATAGTTGAATTGAATTGTCGCTAATTAAATTAATTTAAATTTTTCTCACGATCAAACTGGTTACTTGACTTAAACTCACACTCAATAAAATAACAAACCAAATTGTGTTTATTCATATATTTATTTATAAAGGTACCCAAACACATTCCGGAAACCCTCTGGGGGAAAACTATGCAGTGTTGGCCTTAGGGATTTCCGGAGAGTGTGTGTGTGTGTGAGAGAGAAAGAGGGAGAGAAGAAAAGCCTTTGTTTTACCGGACTGTGTGTTTTCTGTTTTCTTCCGAAAAAAGATAATGCGGGCTTTAAACGGCATCTTTTACCCCAATTTATCGGCCAATAAATTAGGGTAAAATAAGAATTTTACCATAATTTATTGTAACAATCTGTTGTTGCAGTAAAATGGAGCTAGGAACTTGTTCTAATTTATTGGTATATTTTTGGTAAAATCTAGTGACATTTTATGTCAAACTGGTTTTGCCAACCTCTGCCCAATTAAACATTTTAGGGTTATTTTTTACCGCCGATGCTTTGCCGTGGTATTTTGTTTATAAATTAATAATGTTATTTCTGTGTTTTCTGATTCCTTTATTGCAAAAAATGCAATAGGTTTTATTTTATTGTGCTTTTTTTTAAACGAAAATGAACTGAGTATTTTACTTTTTACTAAATAAACCAATGAAAATGGCACTTATTCTCTGATTGAACATTAAAAGTGTTTCAATATCAGGTTTAGCACCGTTTGGTATTTTTTTCATCTTGCTTTTATTCGGGATGTAATATTGGAATTTAGCCCCGGTCGCCTCTGTGGATCAGGCGTTGTAAATACGTGTGGTTAGCCTCTTGTGACGTAGATACCCTTTTTGCGGAAAAGTGTTATATTTAAATTTTAAATGCTTGTAATTATGTTATAGAATTTCGTTTAAAAAAATATTTGACAGAAGAAATATTTAGGTATAAAGGGCTGTTTTTAGCCAATAAAAAAACATGTGCAAATTAAATAAATTTCTATTAACCACTGCGTTAAGGCATGTTTAGATGACTAAGAATTAGGCTTCAGTGAGCTTTAACGTCTTTTTTAAACAGCAATATTTTGATATATATTTTTTTACAAATAAAATAATTTCTTTATTTCCCATATAAAATATACTAAAGAAATGGCCAACTAACATGAAAAGAAGTCAGACAGAATATATTATTATATTATTACTGATACGATGCCGTTCTGTTGACGTTTCCCTGCTTGAATAAGCAATGTTGCCAAATTTTTTCTAATAATTTGTTATTATTAAAGGTTGTTTTTTTTCCATTTACCAGAAATAAAGTTTTTTTATATATGTTTGGTAATTTTTTTTACATTATACAGGGTGTTTTCTAATTGTACAGGGTTTTCCCGTATAATTGCGCACCCCTTTAAAATCTTAATTTTTATAGATAGAAAAAAATAGTTTATATGAAAGTTGCAGGATTTTTCATGAAGATTTTTATGGTGTAAGATAGAAAAACAAATGATGATCGAAAAATTAACAAATCACTATCAACTTCGTTATTTTAAATGGAACACCCTGTATATGATTGAAAATTCAAATTCTGC
Source organism: Listronotus oregonensis (assembly GCA_019359885.1). Taxonomy (NCBI): domain Eukaryota; kingdom Metazoa; phylum Arthropoda; class Insecta; order Coleoptera; family Curculionidae; genus Listronotus; species Listronotus oregonensis. Next base: position 40,020 of record JAHBCN010005815.1, on the reverse strand, counting down.
TAATCTTGCTCTTTTCAAATATAACTTGAATTTAAAATCTGTTCTTATAAGCCATAGTTAGCCATGGATACAACCCAAAGTTTGGCAAAGTTAAGTCGCGTTAGCCATGGTTCGTCTTGGAAACCAAACAAAAATATAAATATTTGACAGAAGTCAATTTTGGGTTGTATCCAAGGCTAACTATGGCTTATAAGAACAGATTTTAAACTCAAATAACTTGCAACTCGTTTATCGGAACATAGATAAGTTATATAACACACACCGCAATGGTTTAGGGATATATTTATTTCAATGAGTGTAAACGAGTTTTTATCGTGTTTAAATGTTTTAGGTTGGTAAAATATGTTAAGAATATTGATAAGAGATGGGCATTTTAATGTTTTTTTTTGTATAAAAAATGGACTACTTTATTTTACGGTTCAAAAATGAGACTTCTGCAAAAACTTGTTTTTAAATCAAAGTAGGTGGACATATCAGTTTTAAAATTTGAAAATATTGGATAGTATATTGTAATACAAAGTAGAGTATAGACTCCGTCTGTTACTTATTTATCATGCAAAGACGCCATCTTAACCGAGATGAAATGTTGCGAGCTGTTGGAATGTTAGAAGCTGGTACTAGGCAAGCTCGTGTTGCTGAAACTCTCCACACATCACAGAGCGTAATCTCAAGATTATGGGCACGTTTCCAAGAAACAGGTGATGTTTCTGAAAGACATCCAGGTCCATCACGGCTGACTCGGCCTGCTCAAGATCGTTTTATTGTGCAAATGGCTAGAAGAAATCCCACAGTAACTGTTCCAGAAATAATGAATCGGGTACGCGAAACGCATAATATCGTAATTTCAAATTCTACAGTTCGAACAGATTGCATGAAGGTGGACTACGTAATAGACGACCATTGAGATGCCAGCCACTTTCTAGAGGAAATCGCGCTGCTCGTTTAGCTTGGGCAACAGAACACGAGAATTGGACTAATAAATAATCAATGGGCCCCAGTTCTTTTTACAGATGAATCTCGGTTTGGGTTGCATCCGGATTCAAGAAGACTGAGGATATAGAGAATATATTATTATATTATTACTGATACGATGCCGTTCTGTTGACGTTTCCCTGCTTGAATAAGCAATGTTGCCAAATTTTTTCTAATAATTTGTTATTATTAAAGGTTGTTTTTTTTCCATTTACCAGAAATAAAGTTTTTTTATAGAAAAAACTAAACAGAACTAACAAACAACAACTTTTTAACAAATACCTGTTCTTAAATTGTAAATTTTCTTTATCATAAATACACCGTCGAACAAAATGAAAAAAAAGTCTAATATGTTAATTTTTTGATTTTTTATAGCCAAAAATAATCTGGATCCCACTTCCAGATAATTACTTTATTTAAAAATGTATTGTGTTTTTGTGCTTTGTGTATTATGATTTAATCCACAATGCTTTAAAGCTAAATTTAAATCTTTTTTTATCCGACAACCTCGCAAAATCTAGCCTTCTACTTAACCTAAAAAGATAGTGTTTTTCGACTTTTAATTTCATTTTTCTGCAAAAATGCATTTTTTCGGATTTTTTTCTTTTTTAAACTTACTAAACAAAATGTGTTCTTTTTATTTGTAATTTTTATTTTTTTCAAATCAATGGGCACTAAACGACACCGGACCCTAAGAACCATTTTACACACACACATGAAATTTACGGCGAAAATTATCACCAAAATTTTGATGAAAAGTTTCACAAAACTTTTGGTAATAGTACATTTATTTTTGTTTGATACTTACAACAAATTTCTGTAGAATTATTGCTAGAAACTATTTACCAATTAAAAATCTTCTTAAACTACTAAATAAAAAATTCCGATAAGACGACTTTTAGCGAACACTGTATAATACATTTTTCCACCCCTTCACACCCCAAAATCACACATTTTGCGCCTACCTGTTGCCGCCGCTCCATTTCCTTGCGCCTGTTGAGCTTTCCTCTTTAACTTTTCCTTTTGCTCCTGTCCCTTCTTCGCTCCTAACCTGAAACTGGCCAACCGCTGGAGGAAACCTCCCAGGCCGGACTTTTTCTGACTCTTCCTCGTACGCGTATCGCCGATCGCGTCAGCCTCGTCGGCCATCGCACCGATGTTCGACTGTTTCGCCGAGTTCAACTGTTTGCCGTTTGTCGACTGTCTGTTGTCTTCGAGATGCGTGCCAGGAGATGTTTGATGGAAGGGGAACTTGGACGTGAGACTATTTTTGCTGCCGGATTGTTGAGCGATGCTGTTTGGTTTGTTGATGGCTGCAACAAAAGAAAAATTGCAAATTTCTGACGTTTTGATTAATTAATTAGACGAAGTATCTTCAGGGATCTTGTAACATGAAATAAGCGATATAGTTACAGTGACGTTCGAGCGTTACGTATACCTAAAGTCCAAAATTTCTGTCAGAGACTCATTTAATACCGGCCACCCAACCGACGAAGCGGCTGAATAAAAATCTAACACTAGTAAATGATTTTTAAGCCTATGATATACTTTTCCGCTCAAATAACAGTGAACCGGCCAAAAGTTTCATCGCCACGTTGTCATAATTCGCAAGGATAAATCACCAGCCAGCGATCGCACTTAAAATAGCACGCCAATATGTATTGAAATCATTGATATCGGGAAGACAATAAAAGTGGCAACACACATTCCTTAGTTTACAACTTGAAGAGACTTAAAAATAAGCGTATCGACAGGGTTTTCGTGCTGTTCGATGATTTTATTTAGTTATTATTGATTATGGACAGATTTTGTAAGTTTAAATTTTAATTGCTATACAGGGTATTTTCTAAATATTATAAATTTCTAATAATTGTAGTATATAGATATTGTTTTGTGCCAATTTTATAATAGTTTATCTTATTTAGTGTATATAATTGTATATAAAGATTTAGTGTTGTTAAGTGCTTTAATTCTGTAAACTATGAATATTAACCAACCTTTAACTAGTTATCCGCCTATAAAAAAAACTCAGTTAACGTTAAAAGAACGAATAATGGTTAAAAATGATTTCCATGGGATTCGGGAACGAAATCCAGAACTAACCACTTTGGATGCTGCAGAGATAATAATATGTGCAACTTTAACAAAAGTTAATTCGCGTACGGTATTCAGAGTTTTAAAAGGCAAAAAAATCAATATTAGTAATTATGCGGATACTGGAAAATGCGATTTTTTCGCTATTTTTTTGCACACTTTTTACTTTTCGTTTGTTAAACATGAATCAGAGGCTGTTTTTTGGCTGCCTCTTATAGTATTTAAAAAATAATAATAATTGAATTGTTTAATTCCATTTTACGACATATTCCTTTAAATTCTGTCATTTGCACGAAAACATATTTAAAAACTCATACTATGTTAATATTAAAAAACACTTAAAAAGTAAGGAAAAAAACCTTAATTTTCAATATAAAGTAGGTAAAACGTTTACCTCCGAATTCAACTCGAAATTCTAAAAATGTTGACCTGTTACCATGTTGTAATAGTTTTCTTTATGACATTTTTATAAGGTATGCGAACCTTGCTTCGCTCGACCCACAATGTTTGATCAAAAATATTCTCGATATGGAAATCCTAAATATGGAACACGAAAGATCCGAAATAGTTATTGGATTCTACAAGCTGATGATCTCAGAGCTTTCGTGTTCCTTATATAGTAGATATTTTTGATAAAGCAATGCGTGTGGATATCGTATTTAATATTGAGATTGCAAGATCGGTGGTGAATTGGCAAGTCGGTATAACTTGGATTGTCTATCGTTCTGCTTTTACATCTTTTTTAATTTATGTTAAGATTAAAATTATATTATTTTTTTCATGTAGCAAAATAAAATCAGAGAAGGTAAAATTAAAGTAAAAAATGTATTTTTTTTTGGAAAAAACGTTGAAAAATCGCCAAAAAAACTCAAATTTGTGTTCTATGACCTCAAAATAGGAGGTGTGCAAAATTAAACAAAAAAATTACATTTTTCATTAATCCGAATAATACCAAAATAATATAGGCTTGTTACGAATTTAAAGAGTTGATGAAAATGTGAGAAAATTACTTTTGCTTGTAAAAAATATTTTCATGTTTTGACGAAATTTTATCATTTATTTTCTAAAATGCATACGCCACTGGAATTGATTCCCCTAATCCCACACAACCCGGGGCACTCTAAAAGCGAGCGATACGTCATTGACAGAAATTTTGGACTTGGAGTAAAAGACGTTTTTTTTTCCTGACTTGGAAAGAAGGAAATTACTTAAAAATACGTTATTATTACAGCAGGATGGAGCAACAGCACATCCATCGAGAGATCTGCCAGAAGTGTTTAATGGGGAATTGCACGATTTGGGAATTTAAATTGGCTTAAGTTGATTAATTTTTAAAAGTAAGGGTAAGTCGTATGTTACAGTAAATCCCCAAGAACAGATTGGTGTAATAAAATGTTTGATTTATTAAGTTTTAACAATTTTATTGAGCTATTAAAATGAGAAGTCTCTTTTAAGGAACCCTGGATATTGGCCTTAAGGATATTGGTAAAGAAATTTTTTCTTCTCGAAATTGCAATAAAAAAAAAATTTGCAACGACCTAGAGAAAAATCTAAGTTTTGTATTGTTTTCGTAAATTTGATGACATTTTATTACAAATCCGATATTTCGGAAAAATATCTGCATTCTGCTTGAAATTAGAGGAATTTGAAATATTTGTATAAAAAAATTGGCTAGTGTTTTTAAAAATGGAAAATTTTGCGAAATTTAACGATAAAAGATCAAATTCACAAAAAAATTACAAACAGAGGTTTTGCTTGTAGTCCAGTAAATGAAGGGACAAAGATGTAAAAAACTCTGTACAGTTTTCCCTTGTGGCGCAAATCTTAGATCTTCGGGGATGCTTTCGAGCGAAAAAAAGATTATCAACATTAACAGGTGGGAAAGCGCTGAAAATGGTCCCTCAAGGCCCGAAAAATGGGTTTCCTGCTAATATCTGCCAAAATATGCGGGTTGGAAAATTTTTGTTTAAACAGAAAATAAAGATCGCCCTGTAATCTACAAAAATGGTTCTTATAATTTTTTTCGAAAAATCGATAGTTTTCGAGATAACGGGACCCAAAAGTCCCCTCATTTTAGCTGATGGATTTACTTATAAGCGGGCGGATGAATTCTTCCATTACTCGGGCACTAATGTATGTACATTAATCATTCAAAGTTCATCGAAATGGGAAAGCCCGTACCTATTATCGCATTTGAGTTTGGGTCCATTCTGGTTTTTATAGAATATTAAAAAAGGCGTCAAAGTTTTTTTTTACAATATTTTGGGAGTATCTCATTAATTTTATTGATATATTTTTTTAATGAGACCTACGCATGTGTTCAATGATCCCAGAAACGTTCCTTTGTTTTTGCGAAAAATATTGGTGTTGTGAAAAAAATGGTAGGGACCATTTTTGTAGATTTTGATGTGATCTTCATTTTTTGTTTAAGTAAAAATTTTTTTTATTTGCATATTTTGGCAGATATTTGCGGGAAACTCCTATTTTTGGGACTTTAGTAGTGATGAGCGAGACCGGTCTTGGTCTTGCGGTCTTGGTCTTGGTCTTGCAGCAAGACCAAGACCGAGACCAAGACCGCCTTTTCGCTTGCAAGACCAAGACCAAGACCAAGACCGGGGTATACAAGACCAATACCAAGACCAAGACCGAGGGGTGCAAGACTACGCAAGACCAAGACCGACCTGCAAGACTCTTGCACTTCTGCGACTTTTTTTGAATATTATAAAATTTAATTTTTATATTCACTATACAGAGGTATTTTATTCCGACATGACAAAAATGTGTCAAAAATTGCTAAAAAGGCGATTATTTAATAAGTAACAAGTTTCTTTAATTAAATAATAATTAAATTATTCACTTTGTTCTTTTATACAGTTTTCTAACAAAGATAACGAGTAAATTCAATAACATGTTTCAAAAATAATAAGATTGTGCTCTACGAGTATATCTCCGAAACCATTCACAACAGAGAAAAAATGGGGGTACAAAAGTTATAGAAGCTGAAAATTACTTTTATATTCCTATGGCTTTTTTGCCACAAGTGAATCAAAAGTTCCACAATACAGAAAAACATTATTTTTGTTCCACACTAAGAAGTGGCACCATTATATTGCTTCTTAAAACTAAGATATAAATGTAAAAGAGATGGATTGATAAAAATTTATATTTTCATGTCATATAGGAATATTTTTTATACAAATGAATTTTAAATATCACTTTCGGCTTAGACGGAAAATAATATTTAAAAACCATCTACGTTGATGTTGCTCCTATATGAGAGTTAAACAATTTCCAGTATAATATACAGGGTGGTGATTTTTTAAATGGATTTATTGCCATAATTTTTTTATTTTAGGTTAAAAGCCAAAAATTAGGGAGGTTTTTGAGTGACAGTAGATTTTTCGAAAAAAATTTAAATAGAAAATAGTTTTACATTTTACGCCCTTTTTTCTATAATTTTTCTATGTTCAGTTTTTCACTATCATGAACGGTTTCGGAGATGTCGAGCTTTGTCACACTATTAAGCCACCTTCTATATGCAGAATGTTTATAAAGTATTTGTGCCAACTTGTTTGACTCATTTAAAGATATAAAGTTTATATGAACTTAAAAGATTCCTGAATAACTTTTTTTTTGAAGCAGAAACCAATGTTTACAATCATTTTTACGAAAATTTCACATCTGGTTAAAATTAAAAGTTTTTTTTTCGTTCACACAGTACACAGATTTGTTTTAATTTTAAATGCTTCTTTAAAAAAAATTAATAAATTCTTATCACTAAAATATTTCTATGTACCACCAAATCAATAAAAGCAGGTTATGTCTTAATTTAACTAAAAATAAAGCGTTATAAATAAATAAACCCCTACATTTAAAATATGCTTTTTAATCAAATAATTTATAGTACGTGTATGCTTAAAATAGGTATACTTTAATATTTTAATGCAAAAAATATAGTCGCCATCTTAATTTATTTTTAAGTATTAAAAAATATATTTTATTTAAGATTACTTACTTTAAATTATTACTACCAAAAAAAAGCAAGACCAGCAAGACTCTTGCAGCAAGACCAAGACCAAGACCGGGTGGTGCAAGACCAAGACCAAGAACAAGACCTTCCTTTGGCTTGCAAGACCAAGACCAAGACCTGGCTTGCAAGACCAAGACTAGCCCGGTCTTGGTCTTAGTCTTGCTTTGCTCATCACTAGACTTTAGGGTGCCATTTTTAGCGGGTTCCCACATCGGAATCGTGATAAACTTTTTCTCGCTCGAAAGCATCCGCAAAGACCTAAGAATTGCGCCACAAATAAAAACTGTACAGGGTGAGTCAACGATAGAGTAAAGTTCATTATTTCATTGGTTTCAAAAGTTATGAGAAAATAGTAAATACAAAAGATGTAAAGATTCTTAGGATGCACAATTTAAAATTATTTTAAAGTATACAGAGTGGCTCAATAAAGCGTGACGAATAAAACATACATTTTTTTAAATGAAACACCCTATTTTTAAATTTTGTTTTGAATTCCTTTTAAAATTCTTCAACTTTTTTATTAATAATAATGCATACCTAAACCTAATAGTTTTTCCAATATTTCAATTTTTCTAAAAATAAAATAATTTTCACACTTGCAAAAAAATTACAATAGCGCCATTATTTTTGAAGGTAGATCACTCATATTTGATATTAGCGTTACTCGAAGATGACGTAAAAGATATATGCAACGGAATTTATTTTAGATGCTACAGGGTGTTCAAAATAAACGAATATATTTGGATCATTTTAAATTGAAAAATCTCGATTTTTTTAAATGGCGCACTATATATATTATTATTTTTTCTGAAAGATCTTACAAAACTCACAACTTTTATTAAGTATGTCATATACCTATTTTTAATTCTTTGCGATTTATTTTAACTTTTCCACTATTTACCCTTCTTTGTGTCTAAGACTATTGCTATAACATTAGTTGGCCATGACAAAATGACATTGTCAAATTTTAACCTGACATATGAGTAAATAAATTCATAAAATTTATTGTGGTGTCAGTAAATTTAAAAAAAAATAAGTATGGATTTTCCTAAAGCTGAATTAATTGATATGATTTATATACTGGGTGAGGCGCAAAGAAATTCTTTGTTGGCAGTAAGACTTTACAAGGCGAAGTACCCTAATAGACGTGTACCGACTAGGCAATCTCTTCAGTGTTTAATGGAACGGTTTAATGCTAGTGGTAGTATTGAATATGAAAAACGGAAAGTGGTAAACCAGAATGCTACCAATGAGGAAAAAGAATTGGAAATTTTACTTCAAGTTAAAGATAATCCCCACGTCAGTAGCCGTCAAGTAGCTTTAGCTTATGTGATACATCCCATCTACCGTTAACCGCACCACTAGAAAAACACAAATATCATCCCTTCCACATGGAACTACACCAAGAACTTTTTAGACCGCGATTTTGAACAAAGGGTAAACTTCTGCACCGTTATAAATGAAGCAATAGAGGCCGATCCAAATTTTTGTCTAAAATAATGTTTTCCGATGAAGTTTACTTTTCGCAGTAATGGTGCAGTTAATCGTCATAACATGCACTATTATTCAACAGTTAATCCAGTCTGGGTACGGGAAGTGAAAAACCAAAACCATTGGTCACTAATGTGTGTGTGGAATAAAACACTTTAATGTTATTGGACCATTTTTTTTTCCGAAACAGTTAACGGCCCTAGATATTTAAACTTTTTGCAGAATGATTTACCTCAACTTCTTCAAGAATTTGATAACATTGAGATCCAACAAATTTGGTTTCAGCAAGATGGAGCTCCTCCCATTACCATCGAGAAGTTCGAGAATTTTTAAATAATCATTACCCACAGAAATGGATCGTAGAGGTGGATTCATTGGATGGCCCCCTCGATCATGTGACTTAACACCACTAGATTTCTTTTGTGGGATATGTTAAAGATCGTGTTTATGTGAATCCCCCTACAACACCAGAAGATATGGAAAATAGGATTCGGGACGCGTGCAGGAGAATAACACCGTTTATGCTAAGGAAACGTCCAAGAAAATATACGAAAAGACTAAACATGTGTATCCAAGTAGAAGGATATTTTTGAACATTTATTGCGCCATAATAATAATTAAAATAAGTTAATTTGTACTAATAGGTATTTATTATTATTTACTTTTTCTGTGAATTTAAAATTTAAAAATGGCCAACTAATGTTATAAGCAATGTCTTAGACAGAAAGAAGGGTAAATATTGGAAAAGTTAAAATAAATCGCAAACTATTAATAATAAGTATATGGCATACTTAATAAAAGTTGTGGGTTTTTGTAAGATCTTTCGAAAAAATAATAATATATATGGTGCGCCATTTAAAAATCGAGATTTTTCAATTTAAAATGATCCAAATATATTCGTTTATTTTGAACACCTGTAGCATCTAATTAAAATCCGTTGCATATTTTTTTTACGTCATCTTCGAATAACGCTAATATCAAATATGAGTGATCTACCTTCAAAAATAATGGCGCTATCGTAATTTTTTTGCAAGTGTGAAAATTATTTTCTTTTTAGAAAAATTGAAATATTGGAAAACTATTAGGTTTAGGTATGCATTATTATTAATAAAAAAGTTGAAGAATTTTGAAAGGAATTCAAAACAAAATTTAAAAATAGTGTGTTTCATTTAAAAAAATGTATGTTTTATTCGTCACGCTTTTTTTAGCCACCCTGTATACTTTAAAATAATTTTAAATTGTGCATCCTAAGAATCTTTACATCTTTTGTATTTACTATTTTCTCATAACTTTTGAGACCAATGAAATAATGAACTTTACTCTATCGTTGACTCACCCTGTACAGATTTATTTACAGCTTTGAGTACTTTCAGGCCTTCAGTTACTTGACTATTTTGAAACATAGATTGTTTTCCGGGGCGCTGCAAAAAACAACTTTTTTTCGCAAGTTTCAAAATTCTTCTTGACCGAATTGTTTCCTTTGAGGCCAGTAACATCTGGTGGATATTTGGTGTGGATCTCATGTCTCACTGTTTAGATAAATATTTTGAAATTCCTAGAGCCGCTAGTGTTTGCATTGCAGTGCTATAGTTAACAAATTTTCTGATGTTAAACATGAACTTTTTTATTTTTAGCTTTAGATAACCCATAATTAGATATTAAAATACAAAAATTAACGTCTTTTAGTCAGTTTCGTATTCAGAATCTATAAATCTAATTGATGTAAATTGGAAAAAAAACTTTTCAAATTTTTGTCTTAGTTTTGTTTAACATAAGGTTGAGTTTGGTGTCTTAAAAAGAGGTTGGCAGCGTAATTGACTATTGTGATTGAAGAGATCTCTTGGGGAGATATCAAACTATTATTTTTTTTACAAGAAATGAAGCTTTTTAGAAAAATTGGACATTAGTATAGAAAGTTTACAAACAAAATGAACTTGAGAAAAACAATTAAGATGTTTTATTTTTATTTTTTATTTTTTTCAAATAAAATTTAATGAATAGGTAATAAATTTACCATTCGAACTATCTTTAAAACACAAAACACTATTAGTCCGGGTAAATCGTAATTCACCGTTAAATGATTTTGGAAGTACATGAATCGAGATTAAACCTTTTGCATTCTCTTTAGAAATAGATCAACTACAAAGTGTCGGAAAGGGATATTGGATACTATGAAATGGGGTGTTTGTACCCCATTTTTTCACCCTTTTTACCCCCCAAGCATAAAATTATTTAAAAAACGTTTCTTTTTCCATTTTTAATGGTTCATATAGTACTTCTTATTTACTTGAAGTACTTTTTTACTTCAAGTACATCGTAATACTTCAAGTACTTAGAAAAATACTTCAAGTAATTTACTTGGTCAAATCAAGTAACTTTAGTACAAGTACAAGTACTTCCTAATAACAAGTACTTAAAGTAAAATACTTCAAGTACAGAAAAGTACTTGATGTAAAATCTTACTTCAAGTTTTGACAGCTCTGAATACAGTAAGGTATGTCTTTACCCAAAAATAAATCTAACATAATTTCATATTATAAACTATTGTTTACTTACTGGAATTAACATCATTAAGCGATGATTGACTTAGTGATTTTAGATCCAGGTGAGTATGTTGGTACTGGATGCCGTCAGTATCGATGTAGGCCTTGATAGTGCAGCCATCTTTATCTTTTTTAACCAACTGGGAACCTGTAACAAAGAAATACACGGTAATGGCTATTGTAGAATTAAAAAAACGTTTCACTCACGTATAAATAATTCCATTTCCAATGTCAAAAATCGAAAGGACATGGCACACATAAAATGGGATTCTGGCTCTTGAACGATTTTTTAAAAATTTAAGTATGTTGTTCTTTAGTTCAATATGAACATCTTTTAAATGGGACATTTTTGTGCAAAAAAAACCACCTAGACCGAGAAGTTGAAGCTTAACTGTTTATTAATTCCAATATAAACACATAAACGGAGTGAAATTTTGTCTTAATTCAACGAAAAGTTTTATATATTTGTTAAGATTTAAAATAATTTGATTTAACATTTAACACATACAGGGTGGTCCAGTATCGAATAAATAATATGGGTTATGCTTACTAAAATGTTAATATCGTAATATACTTGTATATATTTTCGGAATTTATACATTTCTAACAGTTAATTAAGGACGATTTAAGTTAAAATATTTTGGTTTATTGTTCCAAATATACAGGGATATTTAAAATTATTTTTTTTTTTTTTGGTTTGTTCCCACAAGGTATTTTGTGACATATAAAGGAGTAAATAGTTTTAAAATCTGCGCTTTTTTTGGAAATTTTTTAAAAGAGGTATAATAAAATTAAGCTACCTATAACTAAAATAATTTTCATGTACACCTACAAGGTGAAGTATCTAAAAGGTTTTATTGACCATGTCTCCTAGATTTATCTATATTTTTAGAATAAGTCATTTTAAAATTGTTTGCAGCACAAAAAATTGCTGGTATACAATTACTTATCAATAATTTATTATTGTACATTAAATTATTTATTAATTTATATAATTTATTAGCTTAACATTTTAAAAACGCAAAATTAGCTTGCTTTTTTGACTTGGAGCACAAGAAACTGGCAGAAAAGTAAAAATTTCTGAAGATATATACAAATAATATATCATGAAATTAACATATTACTTGGCATAAACATGTTTATTTCTTCTACAGGAGCATCCTGTATGTGTTAAAAAGCAAATCACATTTTTTAACTTTAAGCAAGTATTTAAATTAATTTTGTTGGATTTAGATGAGAGGTCAGACTTTTTAGGCGTTTAAATTAGTATTAGAGGAACAGGGAAGCTTAAACTTCTCAGTGATTGTTTTGGGCCACCCTGTAGGTCTGCACAGGAATGTCCTGTTAAGAAGATGTTTCCATTGACCTAAAGGACAACATACTCAAATTTTTAAAAAAATCGTAGGAGAGCCCATTTTATGTGTGCCATATCATTTAATTACTTTATTAATTACTTAATTATCGTAAAAACCAGCCATTGATGACATATAGTGCTTTTAAATTTTCGATGTAGAGTTAAATAAAAAGTCAAAATTTTGCAAAATATACAGAGCGTTTCATTTAAAAAAATGTACTTAAGAATGAAACTCTGTTTTCATTGTTAAGTACGACTTACCCTAAAAATGTAGGTAAATCCAGGAGATATGGTGAATGAAACCTCCTACATACTTCACCCTGTAGGTGTGCATGAAGATTATTTTAGTTACAAGTAGCTTTATTTTATTATACCTCTTTTAAAAAGTTGCCAGAAAAATGCGCAGATTTTAAAACTATGTTCCTCTTTATATGTAACAAAATATCTTGTGGGAACAAACAAAAAAAAAATGTTTTATTTTTAATGTTCCTGTATATTTGGGACAATAAACCAAAATATTTTAACTTAAATCGTCCTTAATTAACTGTAAGAAATGTATAAATTCCAAACATTTATACAAGTATATTACGATATTAACATTTTAGTTGGCCAAATCCATATTATTTTTTCGATACTGGACCACCCTGTATGTGTTCAATATTAAATCAAATTATTTTACATTGATATGGTCATGGGCTAACTCCGCTAACTCATAACATTCTTGTAGGATTATTGTTATTGTTTTTGTGATAAGTTGGATAAAGAAACACAGAATTGTAATGAGTAAAGACATGTATAATATGCAGAAAATTTAACTTCAGTATATAATAACTAACAAATTATTGAAATGAATCCAACTAACATTTTATACATTTTAAATAATCACATAACTTATAAAAAAACATAATGACATATGAAATACTAATGAGATTTATGTAATTGAGATTTTCCACTGACAATAGTTTGTAGTTGTGGACTAATTTTACTTGTACCAATTATTAAAAGAGATTTAAGATGCTCATCAGTTAATTTCGATCTGTAAACATTTTTTGTGTACTTCATTTTGGAGAAGGTTTTCTCACACAAATAAGTAGTACCAAAAACAGAAAACAGACCACGAGCAAATTTATGCAAATTATCAAATTGTGTCAGTGGAAGACTCTTATAAAATTCCAACAAAGATGAGTTTTGATATTTGTTCTTAATTAATTATATCACTGCATTGTAGATCAATCATTTCCATTTGAAGTTCCGGGGCTAGGGTTTCAATGTCAGTATCAAAAGGATTCTGAAAATCTTAATTTGATTGCAATGGCTTCAAAGTCCGAGATACGAGTATCAAAATTTATCTTCAAAGCACTCAAAATTTCGATTGCAAAATCGATAGGAAACTCAGTCTCAGTAGTGTGGCTGAATATTTCACATGTTTTAAATTGTGAAAAACATTTATTCGTAGTTGTGATTGAAACAGTCTCAATTTCTTCCGGAATGATTTGATATTAGTGTATAAATCAGGAAGATGCTGGTTTTCTCCTTGCAATCCCAAATTCAGTTCGTTCACATGTTTTGTCAAATCAACATAGAATGCTAACTTCCACAGCCATGCGTTGTTTTGTAATTCAGTAAGAGGGCGATGCTTTTCATTCAAAAAAATTCGATCACTGCTCGAAGTTCAAAAAGCGCTGAAGGACTTTCCCACAACTAAGCCAGCGTACGGCAGTATGATAAGGTAAGTCAGTTTCTCCAATCTCTTCAATAAATTGTCGGAATTGTCGGTGATTCAGCCCAAAAGATCTGATAAAATTAACAGTTGATATGACTGGTTTCAGAACGTCAGACATATCCAAACATTTTCCGCACAAAGACTGTTGATGAATGATACAATGTAAGACTAATGGTTTAGAACCACCGTCATTTTCTACAGCCTTTGACACAAGAGCGACCACTCCTTTATCTTTCCCACTCATGTTTTTGCCTCCATCAGTTGTAATACATTTCAAGTTTTTCCATCGAAGGTTCTTTTGATTAATGGCCATTTCAACTCCTTTAAAAATATCTGTACCAGTAGTTGTGCCATGAATATTATACATATCAAGAAGTTCTTCGTGCACTTCATAGCTTTTATCTACTCCTCGAATATAAATCAACACCTGAGCAGAATCTGACACATCCGTTGACTCATCCAAGGCCAAAGAAAACCACTCAAATGTCCATTTTTGTCGAACAGTTGAGAGGATATATTTTCAGCGATGTTTTCTACCCTTCGAGCCACAGTGTTTGCTGACATACTGACAGTTTTTAATAAATTTACCTTTTCAGGGCACATTTCTTCGGCTACTGTAATTATGCATTGTTTGGTCATTTCTCCATCGGTGAATGGTTTTCCACGTTTTACAATTTCAAGAGCCACACGAAAGCTGGCACGAGTTGCAGCCTCTTGTTCAGTTTTGAGTTTTGTAAATGAATATTGCTGCGATTTCAATCCGCGCTGCATTGCTTCGAATTTTTCTGTCCGCAAACTTCCTGTATATTTTGAGTAATTTTGAAAATGTTTTGTTTCATAATGACGTTTAATGTTATATTCTTTGAGAACGGCTATGCTCTCATTGCAAATCAAACTTAGCGCCTTGTTACTGGTCTCAATTACGAAATACTGAATGTTCCACTGATCTTTGAATTTTCTGCATTCACTATCAATTTTTCGCTTCTTTTCCATACTACTAATTCACACACAAAAGCAACAATTCAAATCAAAATACTGTTATAAAGATATCTTAAACTTAAACACGCACAAACACGTTTTAAAGAGGTATGCAATATTTTATTTAACAACAGTGTCATAGGAACTGACGTGTGGTTGCGCCACTAGCCTTCTTATATATTCCAATTACTGCCATCCAGAAGTGAGTGGAAGACACCAGAACTTTCTCGAACCAACGAGATTATTCTGTACGTGCTATTAGCGCCATCTGTTAGCGATAGAAGGTACTACCTATTTCCGCTTGTGTCCACCAGATGTCGTGTCACGTTACTCCTCATGGCTCGTACTCTACGACTAATCTAGAAATTACAGATAATGACAGGAAAATTAATAATATGCAGTGTTCCCGTTTTGCGGACTTTAGTCCGATTTGCAGCCTTTTTAAACGTTGTGTACTTTTTCGGACTTTTTTTTCATCAGTGGACTATTTCACTCTTACCACCGGCAACAATGATAATATGGTTTTGGCCCTCGGAACTTACTGGAGTAATCAGTACGGCCCTAAGGCTGGAAAGTTTGGAGACCCCTGATCTGAGAAACAACATACTCAAATTTATAAAAATCGTTCGTGAGCCAGAATCCAATGCCCTTTGCTATCGGATAGAAGGGAAAATGTTACTGGCTAAACGAAATACTAATTCGTCTTAAAATTCTAACATTTTGAACTAAAGAGCGGTAATATTAATTTACTTTATAAGTCCGGTAGGTTACTTGTTAGAGTAGGAATTAGACAGTATGAGACGTAAGTCGACCAGAGAACCAACTTTTCCTTAAAGATGTCCATTTTTTTCTCATAATAGTAAATAATATGTATTTAGAAGAGCTTTCGTGTTTTCTAATACCTGAAATTTTACAGGTTAATAAGTCTACCTACTGTACTTTATTTTTAAAGATGTGCATTATTTCTATTGGTTTTTTATACCAATCCTCTCATACATATTTTTTTTATGGAAAAAAAATAGTTTTTCGTATATCCTTCGCCATATTGACAAGAAAATTAAAAAATTGTCTATAAAAACCAATATTACCCAGTTTATTTTTGTTCTTAACGTATTCTTTGTTATGTATTTTGTCACTCATTCGTATATCTACAGCTGTGTTGACTGGTCACAGTATTTTTTTTACAATAGAAACAAAAGAAAATCAACTTTTTTTCGCAAATTTTAAAATAAAAATTTTCTTTAGCAAATTTTTCCTCTTAAGTGATTTTGGAAAACAAACTAACGGATTTTTTGAATAATATAAGTTTACAAGAACGACATGTCCCGCTAATTCTGCTAAAATTGTTTCTGAATGGTTAAATGAGAAATTTGGTGAAACATGGTAGAGGAGTTTGAAAATTCGATACGATTTCATTGCAGAAATATCCGGCAAGTATTTTGCGATCTACTGTTAGTGAATTTAACGATCGCCCAATTGAACGGGATGGTGGACACACAGAGACGCGTCGATAATTTTTTGCACATAATTTTATTTTTTTCGTTTTACATAAATTTATTTTGATTTGTTAATTGTTAAGTTATAATTTGAACATGTCGATAAAAATTGGCAAAGCCATCGGCACTAAGTAAATCATTGTTTTATTGCTTTTAATATGTGGGTGCGTTTAGTGCATAGACACAGCCCTACTTCACTACAAGCCGTGAACAACCACTTGGCAACGCCGCAACCGGCAAGAGATTCAGATCGGTTTCCCTCGAGCGCGATGAGCGTAATCCGGGTATCGAGGCGCATATTTTTAAATTCATTTAAGGCTCAATTCAAAGATCGCGTAAATAGTATTGATATTTCCATTAAAATAATTAAATCAGTATAATAATTGAAAAAATACATATATTTATATAATATTTAAACTCTAAAACAAATTAATTTATGTGCATAGGTCAAGGCATAAGAACATGATGCTGTTGTAAAAGGAAACAAGTGTAATTTAACATTTAGTTAGTAATTGTACTTAGTTTTAGTTTTGTTTATTTATTTATTAAATGTGTCTAGTTTCCTTTTTTGTTTTTTGACTCAGCCTTTTCCGATTTTTCTGTGGCATTTTTGTTATTTCTTTTTTTAACATAATTATTTAAAAGAATGTTTGAAAATATAGAGCACATCATAATGAACATATTTTTGTTCTCGTTACCACAAATACATTGCGAGCATAAATCATTGTCTAGTGCTTAAATTAGTTAGATCACACAGGATAGCTTTTTGATTTTCCATTTTTAGGAAGTCACTCTCAGTATCAGGGTCATTAATAATTTTCTAAAAATCGCGCACATATGGAACAGAACGTCTTTAACAATTTCTGTAGGAACCTTTAAACCGCCACGTTGTAGACAATCAAAGTATTCGTCGTCAATTAGGTTTCCCTTACTTTCAACAAGAAAAGAAACACAGATGTTACAATTATTATATTTTTTTACAATTTTGTGGGCAGCATAACCGGCTATATAAATTTGTACCGATTTGTCAATTTCATATTCATTTAGGTATTCAGTTTCAAGTAAAAACAAAATTTTTCAGTGTAATTATTTTGAGGTATTGTCCAATCAAGATCATTTTCCTGGATACAGCTGTCTCCCTGTTTTTTAATCTCAGCTAAAGAGAAATTACCATCAGCAGCGCTTCTAAATATATGTTTGAGTCTAATTTTTTCTCAGCATTTAAAATATCATCAAAGCTAACATTGTAATTACAACCTCCGAGAAGTCTGTATTTACCAAATCTTTTTTCTAACTTTTCAGTAGTAAATTTACCTGGTAAAATATACGACAAATCAAATTTTGAAAATAAATAGTCAATTATTTCTAGTAAAACAGAGGTACTATGGCAAAGTGCAGAATAGGTGTCGTTTGTAAGGCGACCATTATTGTTTTCAAGTTTATGCCAAGCTTTCAGCAGGACTTTTTCGGGAAACAGGGACTGTTTTTGAGAAGTAATGTGGTAAATTTGGAAAATACTAGGCACTGCATTTAACTTTAGTCTAGTTTTGGTAGGTACCTTTTGCATTGACCCATCTGGCAAGCGATAATCATCCTCTCTAATAATGTCACTTTCTACAAAATGCTTAGCGCAAACCACAGAATATTTTGAGGGTGACCATGACTGTCTAGGAATATTCCTAAGCCAATGGGCTTTAAGGTTTTCGTCCTTTGGAAAGGTGAAAACAGATACAGCTGGTTCTCCTGCATCAAGAGAAGTTTTATAATTGGATTTGCACCCAGGCACACAACAAGGACTTGGAGGAAAATAATAATAATAACAGTAACTAAATAGTATCTAATAAGCAGGCACCAAGTACCTATGCAACGCAATAACAAAAATCAAAACGAACGACAAAATTCCAAAATGTATACCTAAGTACTTACGGTAATTTCCAATGCTAATATTTGTTACTGTTTTTAAAAAATAACTAAAAAAATACCTTCAAAATTAAAGCCAAGCACGAATCATTAAAACACACTTTCAATTTTAATTATTTTTTAAAAAACACCACCACAAAATGTCAAGTTCATTTGCCGCCATTTACTTTAAGTACTTTATAACACCGGCACATTGCACCCGCAGATATTTTTGTTTTTACGCAATGTCTGCGGAAAAAAACTGTCCCGGTCACTCACAAATTTCACACAGTAAGACCTTTTACAGGTTTAGTCTTTATCTTAACAATATTTTCTTTCAAAAAAGTTCATTTATTCACAATAACACAACAGAGAAACAGGTCATTCAACGTAAATCATATGACTAAACGTTTGTCGCTAGATCTCAAGGCATAGTTGCCAGATTTCCTTGTTCACGGCTTGTAGTGAAGTAGGGCTGTGGCATAGATAATGCATACATTGTGTTGTTAGTTGTGGTTTTAATTCATAATTAAAATATTAATAATGTTTACCTACTTTTAACTCTCATTTGTTTTTTTGCAAAGGTGTCCGTGATTATTTTAGTACGGTTTATGTTTGTATACTAACTTTTTAATTAACATTTAAAATAAAAATTCTGTACTTTCAATTAGCAGTTTTTAATGGGCATATTATCATTACTTGGGTTATACCCTATTAAAGAGAATTTTTGCAATGTTTTTAAGTTGTGTTTAATATCGTTGCAACAAACATGAAATTTGTTATTCCCTAAAAAATTTAAAATCTATGTTAATATTACACATATGATTGCATTTAAACAAAGTTATGCGAAATTGATTTGATTCTAAATAATTTATGAGTGTGTTGAGGGTGAATATTAAAAAATAGTTAAAAGGAAATTTTAAAAAACCAAAAATAAACTAAGGAGGCCATCTCTTGCTATTTGGGCATAACTTTTAATTCTGAACAACTTTTCTTTATAACATTTTGCCAAATTTTCCAAAATAAGGGTACTTTACTCTTGTACAATTTTTATATTTTGTGACCTACCCTGTATGCTGTTTGACTTGCAACCATTCTAAGTGCACCTAATATAATTATTGAACATGCACCAACTTTCGGCAATATTTGTATTTTGATTGTGCAATTAATAAAAAATCCTTATGTTGCACACTTAAATGACCACACTGTATAATTGTTGTTCCATGTCTTACTTTTTAGAAAATCAATCTAACGCGATTTGACCTATCAATATAACTTTTTTTGCACTTCTTAAACTCCCAGACTACAGTAATTTAATCCTTTGCTAGTAACTCCTACATCCTACATGATCTAAAGTATAAATACGTCAATATCTATCGATAAAATAATATGGCTTTACCGTTCGTTTTACTAATAAATAATCAACATTTCTCGTGTATTTTACACGAAGCACTAAAAGCACTTATCTGCTAAAAAAACACCGCACCAGACGTTGAACGGCCTTTATTTTTAAAAACCACAACTCCCCTATTTTTTAAAAATCGACACCTCAGTATTATGTTGCCATAATCTCGTTTTCAACGCCCACCTACTTTATTGAAGCATGGTATTGATATCTCCAGTTTTCCTCCGGTTAAATAATCTTAGTAGATATCGGTCCCGGCTTTAAATTTTGAATTTAAAAATACTCCTCTAAAACTTCGTGAGTTGATTTATACTGGGTGGTCGTAAAGTAGGAAAAAAAATCATTATCTCGTAAATTACATTTTTTATATCGCTCGGACCGGTCGATTTTGTTTTTCGATCGCGCATATTCTGAGATAAAATGTGGATATAAGAGTGACAAAAAAATATTTTTTATTAAATGGGACCCCCTGTATATTATTGCATATTCGGATATTTCGGAAAATTCTAAACATTTTTCATGTAGCATGTGCTATACCTAAACCCAAGCGTTTTGGAGCTATTCTCATTCAAAATTTGAAGTTGGGATATTTCGGCACAAATCAAGACTTGCAGGCTATCTTCAAATTTTAACCGAAGTCAAGTAGGCTTTGCACTTATGACGCGAGAAACAAAAGAATGAATGTCAGTAGTTATTATTATTGTAGGTTTTATGTGTATTTATATTGGTATAATTATTAAGGCGGAGGCGAGGATTGGGGCATACAGGCTGAAATGTAACGGCAACTGGTGCTCTGGGCCTGCCCTAGGACACACTAGAATAACGAGCAGTATCACAAGCCCAATATTTGAGATGAGCAGTGATACAATGCCAAAACGGATAAATACACACAGACCATACAAAACCCAGCTTACCTGGGGCGGTAGTGAGCGATCTGCTGGTCAGTCTCGGAATTTGGTTTGGTATACCGATGGATCCAAGACTGACAATGGAGCCGGCGCAGGAATACATGGTATGACTCCCAGGTTTAATGCTTATGCTTCCCTGGGGAAATATGCCACTATTTTCCAGGCGGAAATATATGCCATTGAACTTTGTCTGCGAGAGAACTTGAGGAGGAGATATAAGAGCAGGGACATTACTATCTTCTCTGATAGTCAAGCGGCCATAAAAGCTTTGGCATCCCAACAAGTCAACTCAAGGTTGGTTTGGAACTGTCTGCAATGCCTCCTAAACCTGGCTAACCACAACAAAGTTACACTTTCCTGGGTGCCAGGACACAGGGGAATACAGGGCAATGAAAATGCAGACTCCCTGGCCAGGCGAGGCTCCGCAGCAAGGTTTGTGGGTCCTGAACCTGTTTTTGGAATACCAAAAGCCTCGGTTCGTGGCTACATGACTCGGTGCCCTGCACTTACATACTGGAGAACAAATCAAAACCTCATGGTGGGCACTAACCACCAGGAGGCTGGAGACCAGAAAAGAACAGTAAAGGGCTACTACACCTGTCTAAGGTGTCAAACCTTTTTAACTGAAACAAATACACAAGAGATACAACAAGCCCTGTAGGCTGCAGTGTCGAGGCGGACAAAACCTCAACTTGTGTATTTACTTTATCAATCAATCAATCAATCAATGTGTATTTTCGTAACGTTTTACTAGTTTTCAAAAGACTTTTCGTTTTTTTCTTACGTTATATACAGGGTGGAGGAATAGTATGACAAAATACCATATCTTCTTCTTTTTAAAGACTTACAAAAAAATGTTAAACACAAAAGTTGTAGTACATATGATGGTGCATATTTTAAAAATATTTTTTAAATATACAGGGTGTTTCAAAAACACCTGACACACACTTTTTTATTTATTTTTTGTAATGGAACACCCTATATATAATGGTATTTTTGGATTCTGGGCAAAATTGTAGACACATCTTATTTTTAATATCCTATACCTAAGTTTAACCGTTTTTGAAATATTCTAAATTTTATGTAAAAAATGACGTATACAGGTCATGTGAAAATTAGCAGTTTTATTTATACGGAAGTCTTTTGTAATTAATTGATGTTGGTTTCCTTACAGTAAAAGACCTATTGCAGTAAAGTGTGTTGATATTTTAATAGTAAATTGGGACAGGGTGATCAAAACCGATTAATTAAAAGTTAGTCCAAAAAACGGACATGTCAATTTTTGAAATGAAAATCCTATTTTTTTATAACTTTATCTTATATAGCATTAATAAATAGGGTAACCTTGTATTAGATTGTCTAGACCAAAAATGTATAGTTTTCGAAATATTTGCGATTTAACATTTTTGTATTGTAAAAATTCCATACAGCTATTAGTTTTTTTTTATTAGTTGGCCACAACGGCTCAAATACAACAGAATTAAAACTAATTAATGTCTCTAGATATTACAACTATTAAAAAATAATTAGTAACAAATATTAAACAAATAAAAAACTACCTAATAAGGTGTTCTAAGTGTCACACATTTCTGCACTTATCTTTTAAAAACAGTTTCTAATTTTCATGTCTCCTTTTGTTGTAGGTAGTATTTTATACACCTGCTCTTTCACATTGCCCCCTATGCTAAAGTCCATTTTAGTGAGATTAATAAAACTAAAAGCTGTATAGAATTTTTACAATGGAAAAATGTTGAATCGCAAATATTTCGAAAACTATACATTTTTGGTATAGACAATCTAATACAAGATTACCCTATTTATTAATGCTAAATGAGATAAAGTAAAATTGACTTTTTACGTTTCTTTGGATTAACTTTTAATTGATCGATTTTGATCACCATGTACTAATTTATTATCAAAATATCAACACACTCTACTGCAATAGTTCTTCTACTATAAGAAAACCAACTTCAATAAATTACAAAAGACCTTCGTATAAATAAAACTGCTAATTATAACATGGCCTGTAAACGTCATTTTTGACATAAAAATTAAAATATTTCAAAAACGGTTAAACTTAGGTATAGGACATTATAAATAAATTGTGTCTATAATTTTGTCTAGAATCTAAAAATGCCATAATATATGGGGTGTTCCATTAAAAAAAAATAATAAAGTGTGTGTCGGGTGTTTCTGAAACAATCTGTATATTTAGAAATATTTTTAAAATATGCACTACCATATGTACTACAACCTTTGTATTTAACATTTTTTTGTATCTCTTTAATAAAAAGGTGATATGGTACTTTGTCACATTATTGCTTCACTCTGTATATAACTAAATTAGAGAAACAGCGCATAGAGGTTTTGATATTAACCTGCAAACTAATCTATGTACCTTTTTTTATTCTGATGATGCAAGTCAGGACATTAGAACGAAAATATAAAATAATTATACAGTAAAGGCTTTACTATTTATGTTTATTTTATTTATTATTTATCTTTATTCGCGGGGTATATGTTCGGTAAATATACCGCGAATAGAGAAACCATGAATATGAAATGGTAATTTATATGGGATTATAGGTGATACGTTCCTTGGTGACAAACTAAAAGACATGTATATAAAAAAATTAATTTAATTGAAGTTTTTGACCATATTGATTAATTATTATCTTCAGGCTTGGGCAATGGTTTTTTTCTTGCTTGGCAGCTTTTAAAAGCTCCTTCAATTCAGACTGATATTCAGCAGTGGTATTAGCTATTTGCCTCTTAAAAATAAGACTTTGTTCCATAGACAGATCAATTTTCATAAAAAAATCACAAAGCTCATTTGTCATTCTTAGACATTCCCTAAGATTTTTCAAATTAAATGTCACGTTTCCGGTGCTTGTAGAAGCCTCCTCTTCAATGGGCTGTGAATTTAACATTTCCCCCGAGTCGGTTTTAGTCAAATCTTCATCTTGCGATTCAAGCAACTTCTGAATGTCACTTGATTCTATCTGTTCGCAATTTCGGCTATTAGTCCATTTGACGACGCGTTTACAAAGGAGATTCGGTTGGATACCTACATATTGGAATCATTTTTATCAATGTGTATGTACCGATGTACCGACTAGATCCGCGAATAACGAAATCTTTAGCCGCGAATATAGGAATTATGTCGCATTTTTTAATCCGCGAATAGTGAAATCGCGAATGAAGGAGGCGCGAATAAGGAGCTTTGACTGTATTGCCATCGTACTAACCGAAACGTTGTATACCAATTAACAAATGAAGTCAATGGAATTCTAATTTTAGCGCTATTAAAATTACTAAAGTTATCTGCTACCACATGTCACCTGTAGGTCTTCAAAATTCTGAAAATACTAAAAATAAAACAACCTGCTAAAAAATAAGTAACTATAAAAGTTTTTAAAACATTTTTTAAGCCATATAATTTAATTAACTATTTTTTTACTTCATGTGCTTAAAAATAAAAATATGATTTGAACACCCACCGTATAACATTTTACAATTTTATCTATTACAAAGAACCTTAATTCTAACCAAACCACTCCAGGGTTTGGTAAAAATATTAAATTTAATTCAGGATAACTCACATTGTTTTGCTCGTTACCAAAAATAGTGCTTTTCCCCACTGTTTGTACAAATAACTATTTTGACACTAAATAATTGTGAAAATACACATTTCAGGCATCATTTTCAAACGTATTTCACCTCATATTTCAATCACTCACCTCGCCTCTTCAATTTGCTTACATCCGGCTGACTCTTACTCATTTCATAATTCCTGAGACTGTTGAAAGAGTCGACAAACTCTCTCTTGTAAGAGGTTGACTCGTTATCGCTCAAGTCTGGCTGCGGTACGCCCCTTCTCGCTTGCGACTTAGGATATATGTTTCGGCTTGATCAGTTTGGCTTTCGGGGAACTTCGGATAGGTTCGGGCGACGAACTGTTCAACGAGTACGAAGACTCGCGGTCGGGCGTGTTCGTCGAAATGCTAGAGTCGTCTTTCCAGTTGACTTCGGCTACCACAGGTGAAAAATGGACTCCTAAAAAAAAAATACAATATTGTATTAAATATCTTTTTGAAATTCACACAAATTATTTTTTTTAATTTTTTTTATTTATTGAAAATACAATAAAGTTTAGTATACAGGTTTAGTGGTTTAAAATAAAAAAAATTAAATGAGTCCCTTATTTTTTTATTTGAGATTTCCCAATTTTTTCCCCTTTAAATTTTTTAACATTTTTTTTGTGGGATCCCCCCATGTCTGATTTTTAAAGGTTACATCGCAAAATGAAAAAAATATAAGCCTTATCATTTCACAAAAAGTTATATCGCTATGTTTATTCATTTCATCAATTAGTTATGAAGTTTGACATATCCTTAAAAGGGGCTTTCTTCTACTACTGTATAAAAAAAAAAAATTTTGGGTCCTAGCGGGAATGATAACGAAAGGGGGCCTTCGTGTTCCCGGGGGGGGCCCAAGCGTTGCTGGGGTACAAAAAAATATTTTCAGCGTCCGAAAAAAAAATAAGAGAAAAAAAAAAAATAGCTTGGGGGGAAAATTGGGGTTTATTTAATATAATATAATAAAGTAACAAATTTTTGGGGCAAAATATTTTAAAAACTAGGTTAGGTAAACAAAAAAAATAATTGTGAAAGCCCCAATTGGAAAAAAAATTGAATTAAGAGTTTTTTTTGTTGTTGGGGTATCGTTATCACCTTTAACTACGTTAATATTCATATTTTTATTTTTTTCTTCATTAGAGGAAATTTTGGGGAGGAATTTCTTAAAATCTTTTTTTAAATTTCCCCCTTATTACTATAGGATTCAGCAATATATCCCCCCGCAACAGAAGAAGACTTCCAACCTCCATGCCTTTTTAAAAAAAATAAAAAAAAAAATAAAAAAATAATATTTTCACGAAGCGAAAGGTTTTAAGTGTTCGGGGGTTTTTTAAAAGACTCGGCTTCGCCTCACACCAAAAAGTAAACTTTCGCATCTTGTAATGTAAATAACTATCTTTTACACTAACATTAGTTTTAATTATTTGGTAAAATATTATTTAATTATGGGTTATTTTGAACAAGATGGAAAAGATATTTATACATTTTGTGTTAAAAATAATTATAATCAAAAAATGGCTTAAAGGAAATATAGGCGTCTGTATGGCTCATGTGTATGGCTCCTCATTTTTTTCGAAACGTCAAATAAAAAAGTTAATGGTGGATTACATTTATAACCGGACACCCTGTACAGTAACTTCTACATCTAAGAATCATTACAATTTATTAAAATAGCCTACAACAAAACATGTCAAAACAAATTAAACCAAAATGACAGAATACACTAAAATAAACAAAGGTTCTCAGTCGCCCATGAGTGCTGTTAAGTTACTCTTATACGTCAAAGAGGCACAGCTCAAATCAAAAGTAACATTTTAAATTTTTTTTTTAGATATTAAACTGACCCTCTTTAATGGTTGATTAACCCAAACTCGTCTGGTTCCTTCATAGATTAATGCTTTTTAGTGAATATAAGGTCTTATATGTATAACCAATATAAAAATTTTAGGCAAACTTTGCACAATTTATTAGACCATTTATTTACTTGAGCGAGCGTCCATAGAGAGAAAATACGTTCCACCTTTATATATACGAACACATTCCAAGCCATAACAACGGTAAATTTGAATTTGTTGTTTAAGATTTTAGATTTTTTGCTGTATAATAATAAAATTTTAATTAAGTAATTTTTTACTTTGGATGCATGTAGGTATGTCTGTTATGTCTGTCTGTTTAAAATTAAACATAAAGGTTTCCGAATTTGACACAAAAATGTTATGAAAAGAATAAACACTTTGTTAAAGCCCAATTCAGTGGATGTAAGAAGACATTATAATAAACGCACCTGTAAAACGTCAGCAAGAATGTTAATGTATTATTATTATCACTACAGAGAAAACACAACATAAAAACATCAACACAATATTTAAGACATCAAATAAGAATAAAAGTTAGTTAACTCTACAAATCCAGTCATTAATATGTTGTTAAATTATAGGAAAGAATCAGTCAGATCTTTCATTTCTCAGTAATAAATGAATATTAATTTTTGTTCAATATGGATGTCATAAAATAATAAATATAATTTAAAAAATTCTAAATCATATTTTACATCGTATATCTCATCAACTATAAATATATTTTGTAATCAATTTTTTAAAATTATTATTACTACAACTAATTTGGCATATGTCCCACACAGAGTTTTATATATATATATATATATATATATATATATATATATATATATATATATATATATATATATATATTAGAATGACATATTATATTATAAGATGCCGATTTTGGATATTATAAGAGGGGAAAAATACTTCCGGGTTTCGAAAAGAAATCAAATTTGATTTTTTTAATGGAACACCCGATATTTTTCAAAATTTTTTTTAATTCCCCGATATAAAATCTAAATTTTTTATCCTTAATTCCTATCTCGGTTTTTAAAAAAGGCGTTAAAGATGTCCCAAAAAACCGGGTTTATGGGGAAAACAAATAAATGCTATAAAAAAAATTATTTTAATTAATTTTTTAAAATTATTTGTGCAGGTCATAATAAAAACCCGGCTTTACGGGTGTTAAAGACTTTTCCCAAAAAATGTTACTTAAAAAATTAAATGCAAACACCTGATATTTTTAAAGGGTTTAATTATTCCCCGGGTATAAAATCTGTATAATATCCTATACCTATTTTGTTGTTTTTTAAAAATGGCGAGAAGATTCCAAACCAAAGCACTTATGAGTTATAGGGAAAAAAAAAAATAAATGTTAGGAAATTAAAGCCTAAAATAATTCAGGCCGTCTCTTTGGAGCAATTTTGTTATTTTAATATTAGTTTTTTATTTAAGTAGGTATTTAAAAAATAATTTAAAATTAAATTAAAAAATAATAAATGTTTCTAACGTTTATTTGTTTTCCCCTATAACTGCATAATATGCGGTCATTTAGACATCTTCAATCGCCATTTTCTCCAAAACTAAGAGAGATAGGTATAGGATATTATACAGATTTTATATCAGGAATGACCCGTAGAGTCCAAATTTAAAAAAATTTGCAGGGTGTTGCATTTAAATTTTTGTAGTAACATTATTAGAAAAGCCAATTTTCGCTGCACTTCCGGTAAAGCCGGAAGTGGTTTTATTATGACATCCACAGATAGAGTCTTTAGAAAAAAATAAATTAAACATAATAATTTTTTATATCATTTATTTGTTTTCCCATAAAACTGCATAATATGCGGTAGTTTGGACATGTTTAATCGCCATTTTCTCAAAAACTAGCAGAGATAGGTATAGGACATAATATAAATTTTATATCAAAAATGATTGTGAATCCAAATTTTAAAAAATATACAGGGTATTCCATTGAAAAAATCAAAGTTGATGTCGTTTCCTGTTAAACCGGAAGTGATAGAGACATGTTATAATATTCAAAATCAGCATCTTATGATATATTATAGCATCCTAAAATTTCAAAGCTATATGTTTTTATTCAAGAAAATAAAAGGCTGGGTAGTGATTTCGTATATATATATATATATATATATATATATATATATATATATATATATATATATATATATATATATATATATATATATATATATATATATATATATATATATATATATATATATAATATATATATATATATATATATATATATATATAATATATATATATATATATATATATATATATATATATATATATATATATATATATATATATATATATATATATATATATATATATATTTATATATATATATATTATAGTTTATGCTTTTTCCAAAATTTTCTGGATTTTCTTGGGGATAAGGTAGGCAATATATAAAAATAGTTGCTTACTGAGCAATTTTCATATAATTTTTGTCAATTACGACGTTTCGCCTGGAAGGGCCTTCATCAGGTATATATGTTTTTTTTTTTTATAATAACAAATCAATCTTAAAACTAAGGGGTTTCTCACAAAAAACACTCATTTTTGTTGTGTAATGAACATTTAGAGCTTAAAGTGACAATCAAACACTTAACATTTAACACAAAAAAAAATAATAATAATATATATATATTTTTTTTTGTGTTAAATGTTAAGTGTTTGATTGTCACTTTAAGTTCTAAAGGCTTGGAAATTCCTGCTAATTTTAAAATATGATTCTAAAGAATTTTAGCAAAAACCAATGATGTTTGATGCAACTAGGCAGAGTCCCAATAATTTAAATTGGGGTTTTTATGAACTTTTAATGTATTTATATTTTCTTAAATCCAAGAATGTTTTTGCAAAGACAGATAATTTTTGAAATACGGGCATAATGCCAGGAATTCCAAGAGCATCCGATGTAATTTTAAATGGCACACGCCTACGTTCATCTTCAATTTATCCAAAATTTCTAAGAAAATTTTAAGGTTGGTAATTTTTATTACGAAGGATTTTTTTGGGGATCTAAAAAATAATTTTTTAAGAGCAAAGACTTTTTTATATATGGAATATTAAATAAAAATAAATTTATATAGTTTAAAATTAATTTATTATTAATATTTATAATTTTACAAAAGTAAAGATCAATGATGATCTTTTGTAACAGTCATTTTTTCAAGTTTAATCGTTATACGGGGTAAGTTAGAAAAGTATATTGAATTAATATACAACTTTTTTATTTTATAAAAATTTTTCAAGTGATTTATGTATATATATATATATATATATATATATATATATATATATATATATATATATATATATATATATATATATATATGCATCTCTCGACAAAAATGAAACACTTTCCACCTGGGTATGTAATATACTATTAAAAGGATAAAAAAAATTTCATGTAAACTTTTTTGGAAATACAGTACTGGTTGATCGCAAAAAAAAAAGAAAAGGGGAGAGTAAAAATGCGTAATTTGAGAAGTGGCTCAATTTGAATTAAGTATTTAGGAATTGGCATAATAATTCAATTAAAAAGAAAACATACATATTTTATGTTAATTTAATATATAAAGAATTACCCACCTTTGCTACCAGCACTACCAGTAAAGCTCTTCACAGAATACCTCAGCGTCTTCTCATCTATATCACTCATACCGGAAGTACTGGTACTGCTTTTAATAATCGACCCTTTCCTTCGACATACCACCT
Organism: Listronotus oregonensis; assembly: GCA_019359885.1. Classification (NCBI taxonomy): domain Eukaryota; kingdom Metazoa; phylum Arthropoda; class Insecta; order Coleoptera; family Curculionidae; genus Listronotus; species Listronotus oregonensis. The sequence goes on along the minus strand of JAHBCN010005815.1, from coordinate 9,895 downwards.
CTTCTTCGTCGTTGCTTCCATCGAGAAGTATATTCTTCGCTCTGTCCTCCTCAATCTTACTCGTATCATATTTCGACGAAGAAATCTCTTGAGTACTTTTTCTCCTATCGTCATCATAATACGAAGTTTTTTCACGCTTAACTGCCGGTGTGAACCGGTTCAGCTCGGGTGTACTCGCGGCGACGTTGCTGTGTTGATATCGCTTAACTGGAGTCGAAGTAGTGAAATCCGGTTTTTCCTTGAACATAACCGGTTTTTCCAAACAAATTTGGGAACCTTGAAGACTCACCGTGCTACTTAGGAGACTATGGAGAGACTGTTCTGATATGGCTTTCAAGACTTTCTTGTCGAAGTCCACTATGGGGGACTTAGGGAGCTTCTTCTTGAAGGTAAGGGAGTTTTCATCATCGCTGAGGTCCACTCTATTGCTCATGGCTTCCGTGTAGGAGCCTTCGCGTCTGTAGCTGCCCATAGTATCTTCTGATTCACTTATCGGGGCGAAACGTTCATTATCTGGTTGCTCTATCTCTTGCTGCGTGGAGCTTACAGCGTCTTTCTCCACTGATACCCCACTAAATAACTCACAAATTTCGTTCGTTTTATCACTAAACTCACTGTTCACCCCCGAAACCTCACTTTGTCCAGCAAAATCAAAGTTTATATCGGCTAGATTCCAATTTTTTTCCGCAACTGATGTATTGGTAGGACTATTATTGAATTCGCTGATGAAATTTAAATCTTTTGGCACGCTGTACACGTTCACAACAGAATCCTGAATGTCAACTAACTTTTCGGCCGTGTCCAATAGATTTGGAACACTCGCGGCATGCGAGACGTTCTCGCTAAAATTAGATCTGTTTGAACATTTCGACTGTGTGTCTATATTTATAGTAAGGTTGGCGACATGCGGGTTTGTATTGGACGCTGAATTGAGGAGGCTGCGGGCTTGTTTTCTGCGAAGAAAGACGTCGGTGAGCGGGGATGATTTGCTGAGGGGTTTGTCGAAAGGGTCGTAGCGGTCGAAGATCGAAAGGTCTTGGTAGGATATGCCGAAGTTGCTGTTGAAATTCTGAAAAGAAAAGAAGCCGGTTAAATATTTTATTTTCAAAGTTGTAATTGTTTTTATATACAGTACATGTAAAAAGTATTCGATAAATTCCGTAAATATTCAAGGAATGACTCATCAATGTATTTTTTTTTATGTAAATGGAGGTCGGTGACACCTCTTTTTAAAAGTTTTTACATGCTGAATACAGCCACACATTTTTAGATCCTTGCGTCAAATCGTAGTTAAGTATGTTATATCTTGATTTTTAACATTTTTTGTCAATTTTTTCAGGTGTAATAGAAGAAAATTCAACCGGTAAGAGATATTTAAAACTTCTGCAAACCCATGTAACTACTCTAATAAACAAGATTATGGCACAAAATTCACAAGAATTTCACAAAATATTTTTTTAGCGAGATGGAATAACACCGCTTTATTTTATGGGTGTAAGAAAATATCCTAAAAAGCCAATTCGACAGAATGACCACCTAGAATACCTGACCTATCCCTTGTGTTTTTTTATCTACAGTAAAGCGCACCGTACTGCGAACATAGGAGGCTCCTGGACGATTTTGGATGAACCCAATTCTAAAATACCAATAATAATTTTGTGGCTTGCATTTCAATTTCCGTCTCGTTTCCTTAGTTGGCTTATTTTTGGTTGGGACTGGAATGCGGTGATAAATTCGGAAGAATTTATCACCGCCCAGTTTAGTTGTTACTACGTTTTTATTTTCAGTTAGAGGATGCAGTGTTTGTAGGCAAGTAACAAGAGCCTAGCTAGCGTCAACCGACTTCGATCTGATTTTTATAAGCCATAAATTTAAAATTAGTTGTTTACGAGACCGCAACGTTTGCTGCGGTCTTAAAACCAAACAGTTTTTCCTAATAAAATAAAATAATTTTTTCTAATAAATAATGAAACGTAGAAGACATTCTTAAGAAAATAATTTAATGATTCATAAAATATACAAAAACTCTTTCAAGTTATCAAAGATGCTCAAATAAACCACCTTCTTGAGCCACAAAATTACCAAGATTGTCATAAAAACGCCTTCTGACATTTGCTAGAATGTTAAGGGTAATAATCCTAAAAGAATTCTCAATTTGTAATTGTAATTTTTGTAGATTATTAGCCCTATTCTCCTGAAACCATAAATTTCTGATTTTACGTGACCCCAGAGAAAAAAATCGTTGGGTGAGACCATGAAGTGGAAATGTCGATTTATCAGTAAAAACAGTTTCTTATAAAACTTGCATTGTTATTTTCATTTCCATTACAGTTTTAAACAATTGCATTTGTCTAAAATGATCATCAGGTTAATTTCGTGGGTTTTTCTTACTTTGTAGGAGCGGTATAAATTTTTTCAGCACTCTTCCCACTGATCTTTTGCACAAATCAACCTGTTCTGCAACTGTATTAATGGAAACTGTAGGATTTTAATAACACTTGTCACTACCATAATTTCTTTCATTTCCTTTCCTGGTTTTTTGTTCTGAGGCACTATCATGTTTATGTTTTCTTGGAGTTAAACAACCAAATGTCAGAAAGTTTTAATGACTCGGTAAATAGTGGAAATCGCCTAGTTATAAATAAATTAATAAAAATTCCCCAATTCCCTAACAGGATTTCCACGGTGATACCATTCAGTAATTTTAATTTTCTCTTTTAGTTCGTAAACATCCATTACTAATAATTATTATTTTATTAAAAAAATTTTTTGGGCGCAAATATTCGACACAGTATAACTATCGCTGTGAGCGTTCGATACTAAAGAATCATTTCAGAAATAAACGTATTGAATTGTTTGCTGGAAGATTATTGATCGATAAGCAATGCGTGCGGCGTTTTTAGGTACATCCAAAATCGTCCAAGATTGTCCTATGTTCGCAGTACTCTGCGCTTTACTGTATACTAATTTTATAAAGAGGAAAGCTTGAATTGTTTGTTTTTTTGAATTGAATAGGATCCGAAACTACTTGACCGATTTGAAAAATTCTTTTACCATTAGAATCCTACATTATCCCTGATGAACATAGGCCAGTAAAGAATTTGAGGAAACTCACCCCCTAAAGAGGTCAAAATGGGGGCGAAAGTCTTCTTCATTTCTGGATGAAAATTGGTATTTAGGCTTTTAATTATAATTAAAAATGACCTGTTTTAATATTTTTTAGATTACATCTGTTGGGGATGACAGTTATATGTACAGAAAAATTGTCATTTTTGAATATGTTAATCTGGGAGTTGGAAATTAGACTTCTAATTTCCCAGAAAAATGGGGGACTTTAGCTAAAAAAGGATTTTAGGAAATTTCCTTTCCCCTAAAAGGGTAAAATGAAGGTGGGGGTAAATATTTGTGTGGAACTGCGTCATTTCTGGATTCAGAAGTATGAAAATTGTTATGTAGGTTATTAATACGATTAAAAATTATCTGTTTAAACATTTTTAAAATTACACCTATTGGGGCGGGGGTGAAAGTTTATATAGAAATATTTGTATTTTTGAAGTTGTAAATATGGCAGTTGGTAATTATGTTTTTGATTGCGGAGAAAAATAGGAGACTTCAGCTCAGAAAGTATTATAGAAAACTTTCCCCTTAGAATGGAGAGTGAAAGTTTAGCTCAAACTTTGTCATTTCTGGACTTAAAATTATATATATATATATATATATATATATATATATATATATATATATATATATATATATATATATATATATATATATATATATATATATATATATATATATATATATATATATATATATATATATATATATATATATATATATATATATATATGTATATATATATATATATATATAAATATATATATATATATAATATATATATATATATATATATATATATATATATATATATATATATATATATATATATATATATATATATATATATATAGATATATATATATATACTGAGTTTTTCTTTTTCTTGGATTTTTGGTTCAACAACAAATCAAAACTATTTTAGTTCCATGTTAAAAAGTTTTATTTCAGACGTTTCGGCTGATTTCAGCCTTTATCAATGTTTTTTCTATCTAAAACAATTATACAACTAAGTTTTGATGTTCAGAGTATATGTTAAAAAGTAAATTTTATAAAAATGTTTTAAATTTTTTATCGACTTACCCAAAAAGGTTATTTCATATAAATTGTAACATTTTTCACTTTACAATTATATCTGGAATAACCTTTTGAAGTCGATAAAAATTTAAAACATTTTTATAAAAATTGTAATTGTTAAATATACTCTGAACATCAAAAAGTTGTATAATTCTTTAGATAGAAAATCATTGATAAAGGCGAAATCAGCCGAAACGTCTGAAATAAAACTTTTTTAATGGAACTAAAATAGTTTTGATTTGTGTTGAACCCAAAAAATCCCAAGAAAAAAGAAAACTCAGAATATATTCTAAAAGGTTAAGAAAATAAATTATAAGTTTTATATATATATATATATATATATATATATATATATATATATATATATATATATATATATATATATATATATATTCGTCTGTATTATCACCATCCTTGGGTTTGACGAATATTTTTACTAACCTGATAAATTTCACAGTCATAAGCTCCAAATCCAACATAACTATTCTTCTTTTTGGGTTTCTTCTCCTCTCCCATCTCCACAGTGTTGTTTTTCTTCGTTTCCTCCAAATTTCCAGCACTACTACTCAAATGCGTCAGTAAATTATTAGGTTTAGTAATGTTGTTGTTGTTGTTATTGAGTGTCGTAAGAAGTTGATCTCCGTAGCCACTGTCTTCGCTTAGGTTTTCGCTGGAAAACTTTTTGGTCGCTCCGTTTGTAGTAAGCGGTAGGCTATCGAAGCTTCTCCATGTTTTGAGGTTGTCATATCTGTAATAAATGATATATATATATATATATATATATATATATATATATATATATATATATATATATATATATATATATATATATATATATATATATATATTTTTTTTTTAAATGCTTTAATTTGGGATTTTATTTAAATTAATTTTTACAATACAGTTTCAATTTGTTGTTCTTGTTCAATGAATATCGGACAATTCAAACAATCTTCAGACCTCTAGGGAAAGAGGAACACGTTTCTGTCATAGAGATGGTCATTATCAGCTTAAATACAACACAAATTATAAAAAAGATGTGTGCAAAAGGAGAACTATTACAAAACAATATAAGAAATTACAAAAGAGACAATTTTCTGAATTGTTTATCTTTCTTTGATTTTTTGTTAAAATAAAATTATAATTTGTTATCTTTTGTTGTTAATAGTTGGCCTTTGCTACATCTTTCTTATAAGTTGTATTGTATTTAGGCTGATGATGACCATCTCTATGGCAGAAAGACTATCTTTCTTCTTAGAGCTCTACGACTCGTCAATAAAACAACGCATGTGGCTAAAGGCAGTGTTTTATTTCATTCTATGCAACACCACAGAATATGGACTACTTCCTCAACTTTAAAAGATTATATCTTGGTTACTATTATTTCTACAGACTCTACCAAAACACCGTTTTAAAGGCCGTAAAATAAGCTTTCTTTTTCATGCCATATTGTCTAAACCAGACATTTAATATTAAAAAAAAAACATGAGAGCAGCCAACATTAAAAAATCATAAAAAAACTTGTTAGAGCCCTAAAGAAAGAAAGACCTTTTTCTTTTCTAAGACGGAAAATTCGCGATTCTAAATGGGGGAACTTTTAAAGAAGAAATATTTTACCAGCAAATTGCCCCGATGAAGCAGCGGTATAGAGGCAAATAAATGGACGTCAAACATATTAGAGGACTACTGTTAAGTCCTAAAACGTAAAACCAAAAAAACTAACCGATTTTTAAATTAAATACAATTATTTTTTTAATTCTGTCAGTTATTTTTGGTACAAATACCGTGTCGCAAATTGGTAATGCATGATTTGAGACACAATGTATTACCCCTCACAATTAGTAATAATACTGATGATGATAATTTGTTGGTGCTTATACACAAAACTATTTACACAAGTCAGTAGGTAAAAGAAACAAAAAATATAAACTAAAAAAAATAAACTAAAAACTAAAAAATCTTCTTTGTAATCGTAAAAGGCCTGTCTGATAAGCTAATCTTTTATTTTTTTCTTGTCCTGCTTGCTGGGTAGTTTTTTTTAGCTAGACGGAAAGTTTATTATAAAAGTGAATACCCAGATATCCTGAACCATCCTGACACCTCTTCAGACGCAGAGAGCCGGCACCAAACTCTGCGAATTGCGTATATTCTAGAAGTGTACTTCTTCATGTCGGGTGTATTTTTCAAGATGCTGTTTGATGAAAATAAGATTTTCCAGTATGAAGAGTGATGGCAGAGGTAGTATCTTGAGGTTTATAAAAGCACCCATACAATCAGCCCTATATGGTAAGCCAACAACAATCCGAACAGCCCTCCTCTGCATCCGGAAAACCTCGGCAGTACCAGAGCTATGTCCCCACACAATAATGGCGTAACTCATTATAGAATAAAACAGCGAAAAATGGGACTGTCCCAAAACATCCTGGGACATGCAATCATCAAGGATACGCAGCAAAAACGCATTTGAGGCCTACCGTCTGCAGCAATAGTCGGTGAGGTTTGCCTCAGTTAAATGTTTAGGCACATAACGCAACGAAAAAACTAAGGACTGCGTCTTTGTGACATTAAGGTGCAGGAGTCTCATGCGAATACTCCAAGGCCTCAGTATGATCCCTTCTGGTGCAGGAAATTGTTGTTTCATCCGCAAAAAAGGTTATAGGGAACAGATGTGTCAAACTGTGGTAAATCATTTATATATAATTTGAAAAATAAAAATGTTCACTACGTAGAATAATAAAGAAGTTAGATTAATTGTAATTACCTTGATCCTTCCACTGTTGTATCAGAGTCACTGGAATCGGTACTGCTATAGTGCGTTGACGCGTTGTATAGTAGAGAATCTCGGCTAGCGTTCTGTTTGGATCTACTAAAAAAATAAACATATACAGAGTGTCGGAAAAATTCGTGTACAAAATTTTATGAAAACCTTTAAATGTCAAAATAGGTCGATTTAAGTCAACTTGGTTATATCTTGACCATGTGGAAAAAACCTGATAGAAAATGCTAGGTTCCATTCAGGATCCTAATAGGTCTATCTGGAATGAAAAATGTCCAGATAGTTTAAATAACTTAACTGATAAATTAAAAAAACATTATGAAATGATTATCTTTACAAAATAATGTGAAACTGCCGATACTTTCCGTTTTTTGGATCATAATCCCATGCAAACTATACAAAAACATAAACATTATTTTTTTTCTGTCAATTTAAATCCGGAATTGATGTTTCAAAAACACAATATTTACATAACTTCCAATCAAACATAGCATTTTATTTGGATCTATCACTGTAACACAAATTTTTTCACTTAAAAATTATTTTCACTTTTTAATTTTGATAAAAGCAGATTTTTAGTTTTTTAAAACATAATTTATTATACAGGGTGCTTTTATGGAAACGGCAATTATTTGTAAAGTAAGATAGCTGGAAGAATGTTAAATACAAAACTTTAGGGTTTTTAGAAATCTATTACACTGCACATAAACTAAGTATAAGGATCAAAAAAGCCATGGAAAACAAAGTTACTTTATTTTAAATGGAATCCCTGTATATTATTCAATATTTCAATTACTTACAAGATTCTAAAAAAAATGTTAAGCACATCATACCAATCTTAACCGTTTTTGAGATATCGAGTTTCAAATCGTTTTTAAAAAATTAACATTCAATAATAACCAAACTAAATTAACTGTTTCCAAAACATTGCAGAGTTTTTATGAAACTGGGAGGTGTAAAGATCGACCAAAAGTGGAAGACCAGTAAGGTTTTAATGAAGAAAATTTCTAAATGTCATGTTAGATATGGTAGAAAATCCAAAAATTCGACACAACAGTGGGCTTTAAATCATAATATGAGTCGATATTCCATTCAAAAAATTACCAAAAAAAAAAATTCAAAAACCCTATAAAATTCATTTGTTACAAGAATTAGGAAGACGATTTTGATTGCAGAATCGTTTTTAAATCATTATGGATAAATTTAATCAAAATGTCAACTTTGTCAACCCCATTTTATTTTTGATAATAACGTTTTGTTTAAACGGGCACGTAAATCGACACAACTGTAGATATTTCAGACCAAAACCCAATTGGATGGAACAAGTTCATACCCAACACCACAAAAAACCAAGTTTGGGTGGCATTATTGGTGGAAACGTTGGACACTATTTTAAATGGAAATTTGAAATCTGAACGATATTTATTACTTTTACAAAGAATATTATTCCACAGCTCAGACGATTATTCCCAAATCATAATAATCCCAATTTACCGGCTGAACAAATATGGTTTCAACAAGATGGGGCTCCACCACATTTTTGACGGATGTTGAGGGAATATCTAGAGGAAAATTTTCCTGGTAAATGGATGGATAACCTGCTAGGCCCCCTATATGACCCCTCTTGACTTTTTCCTTTGGGGCCATATCAAAAATTTATGTACAAAAATAGGCCCAAAATATCGAAGATTTAACACAGAATAATGCATGAAATTTCCATATTGCTCCCCAATATCCTTTTAGATTCTACAAAATTTTGTTTAACGAATTAATTACTGCCAGGAGGTAAACACTTTAAGCACCTTATACAATAGGATTTCAAATTGCGTTTACTAAAACTTAGTTTGTCTTTTTATTATTGTTATTAGATTTATTTGAAAACGATATTCGAAATCGATATCTGAAATCGGTTAAGATTGGATATGTAGTGGCTTAACATTTTTTAGAATCCTGGTAATTGAAATATTGAATAATATGGGGGGTTTCCCTTTAAAATAAAGAATTTGTTTTCCATGGTTTTTTGACTGATCCTGTATTTAGTTTATGTGCAGTGTAATAGATTTTAAACCCTAAAAGTTTTGTATTTAACACTTTCCTAACTATCTTTTTGAAAAATCACCGTTTCCATAATGGACCCTATATTATATAAAATAACATTTTACCTGCTTATATCGTTTCCAAAGCTCTTAAAAAACTCCCCGTCGTACTCGGGACTAAAGTCCCGAGCACTGAACTCCTTCTTGGCATTCGCAACATCCAGAGAATCAAATGAAAACTGGGAAAATACACTTGGCGAATGGTTTTCTTGCTGGCACTCTTTTTCCAACGTTTCGAACTGTAGAAGGCTGCTCGATCGGCTTAAAGACGTTTCTTCGCCATCGTCACCTCCAGGGATGTTAAGGTAAAAGTCTTGTCTTCGGCGTTTGGGTGGGCAAGCTAGCTCTCGCTCAGAGTCGCAGTCCAGATCATCTAAAAATAAAGACAGAATAGTATAATCAGAAAAATTTATGATGGGATTTAAGATTCAAAAATCTAACTCTTATATAATACAGACTGCTAAGAAACAGTTGTTTAAAGTGTATAAGGATTTTTTATCGTCAAATCAAATGGTTTTAAAAACTCTCTTTAGCTAGATTAGATCCGCCATTCTGAATTTTGCAAATCTGACCCAGGATTTGTGATTAGCGTTCTCATAATTTTTAAGTGACGAATTTGCCGTGAATGGGAAAATTTTTGGATCTTTGGTCCGCCATATTGGACCAGTCATCTTGAATTTTGCAAATCTAACTTCGCATTTGTGATCAGCGACCCCCAAAACATAATATACCAGTTTTTAAGACTTGGATAAATTTTAGTTCAGAAAGTTTTTGTCTCAATTTTTTCCCTAATGGATTTACTGAAATTTTTCAGAAGGAGGAAAAGTTT
>JAHBCN010005814.1:25000-52690 GCA_019359885.1 Listronotus oregonensis | reverse complement strand
ACTTGGGGGGTCCAAACAAAGGTGTTGGCGTACAAGTCCTTACGAATGTCGTCACATTTCAGTGGAGTTGAATTTCGTGGATACCACAAGATTCCATACCCAAGAATAAGGTTTGGGAATAAGGTTCAGGGCACCTGAATAAAAATAGACATAAAATTTCTATTTTTTTTTATGGATTTTGCAATATGGAAAAAAAATGTGCTAAATTTTAATTTTTTAATTAATTGGTCTTACCAAAACCTTTCTTTTAAAAGAATAACTTGTCCGTCAGGAATTAAATTTTTTTCAAGAGAATTTTGGAATTGGGCCCCTTTCCATTTCGTTCAAGCCCAAATAAAAAAAATTTTTTCCCTTGAATCCCCCGTTTCCCCCAGCGGTGGTGGTGAATGAAAGCCCTTGGAGGTTTTAAGGGTTCATCAAAAAACCGTAAATTTACTTATACATCGCCAACAGTTAGACTTGCATATTCTTGTGTATTTTGGAGAAAAACGGACATTTTAAAAAGTGAAAGTCACCAGCCAAATCAAGACGCAAAAAGCAGGGAAAGGGCATAACCTTAAAGATGGGTCTGTGTGTGATACACCATCCCTGAATCAAGTACTATACCATGGTACGACCGAGCAGAGAGACAATACCTTAATTTACTACATTGCGGGGTGGAAGGTTTCAACTAATTTGGGTCATTTTTTCTCTGAAAATTTTAAAGAAAAGATAACTGATACCCTGGGGAAAAAGTCGGTGACCCAGAAAAAACACGATGTTTGATTGAAGTTATGATAAACTATTGTGTTTTTACCCAGAAATGGGCTATTTGAGAATGCGAAAAATAAAGTGTAAATTCTGTTATCAGTATAAATTAAGGGTTTAAAATTGGTTTTTTTAACGTGTTGAAAAATAATATTTTTTTCCCTTTAAAAAAAATCAAAATTTTGCCGTGCCCCTTTCCCTTGGTATTTATGAGCTCCCGTTTAAAACCTGGCCACGCCCACTTTATAAATTTCCAAAACTGTTTTAAAAGTTTTCCTATAATTTTTTTGGGGGATTTTTTGCAATATTTTACTTTCCCGTAAGTATTTTTTACCAGGGAAAGTTTTTGAAAAAGCAACACGGGAAACCCGTCGACAATCATTGAATTATTTTTAAAAAATAATTTGACTTTTATGTTTTTGAGTTTTGAATTTTTAAACGAACCATTGGTTTTTAATAAATATAAAAAAAGTAAATAATGACTTTTTTTTTGTTTCAACAAATGTATTGGATGAATACAATCAGAAAAAGCAAGGACCACCACCCCATATTATCGAAGGTTTTGGCAGCTATTTAAATTTTAATTTTAATTTAATATTTTTTTAAAAAATGACCCCGAATTTAAAAAAAAAAAACTTTGGTTTTTAAATCCCTACATAATATAAAATGGATTTTAAAACCTTTTCCCGGGTACTTACAAATTGACAAAAAAATAATGGTTTATCTTTTTTTATAGTTGTCCGGGGATGATTAAAAATGGACAAGCCAAATAAAGTTTTGGCATTTCCGACTTACTAACACTAAAATCTTGGGCTTCCCTTTTTTATTTTTAATGGGTTACAACGTTTGGTTGTGATGTTTTCCAACCGTTTTTTGGGTAACTAAACTATTCTTACAAGCTACGACCTTATATACTATCCGTTGTTCACCGAAGCTTAACCGACTTGTCACGGTTCAGCAACGGTAGCCAGATATTGGGAATGTCTACACTCGGTTTCAAATACATTTTGATTGTTTGCAATTATTACAGCTTTTTTAAAATTTTTTCTTTTTTTCCAGTGGGTTTCTTTATGAAAAATTTTTTGCTTCCGACCATTGTATACGGTGTTGTTTTGACCATGCGTGTTCGGCAACCCCCTGATTTCGACGTTTCACCTCGTTCCGTATGTTTTTTGTGTTCTTTAACCCTAATTTCTAGTGGTCTTTTGTTTCCCGATGTATACTTCACCACATTCACAAGGAATTTGGTAGATACAGTCATTTTTTGAACCATTGTTGTCCGGTCTTGTCTTAGTAAGGATACTTCTGAGAGTGGTTTGGGATTTAAATGCTGTTTTAATTTTGTACCTATTCGCTATTCTGCGGATCTTTTCTGAAGTTCCTTTAATATACGGAATAGTCATAAATATTTGTTCCTGTGAAGTCTTGTTCAAATTAGAGTTCTTTGTCTTATCTTGATATTTATCGATTGTTTCCTTGACCAATCTCTCACTGTAGCCGTTTTGCTTGAGATCCCTGGTTATATTACTTATTTCGGCTTGCAGAGATTCCTTACTGTTGCATAATGTCACCGCGCGGTTATATAAAGTACGTATGACTCCTCGTTTTGTTTCATTGGAGTGATTGGAATTTGGTGTAAATATTGTCCAGTGTGGAGGTTTTCTATATACCGAAGTTTGTATATGTCCATTATTTCGTTTGACTAAAACGTCGAGAAAGGTAGAGCCGAATTTTTTTCCCTTCTCCATTGTGAATTTGATACAGGGTCGAAGACAATTTAGATGTTTTAAGAAACCTTCAAGTTCTTCGTCATTCCCTTTGTCCATATAATAAAAGTATCGTCAACATATCGTAGCCAAACTTTTGGTTTGATTAGTGAGTATTAATTGCGTGTTCCTCAAACCATTCCATATAAATGTTTGCTACCACTGGAGAGAGCGATGAACCCAGGAGCCATCGTCCTGCGCATGACATCTTTCACTTGAAAGTAAGAATTTACGGAGGCACAGCCCCAACAATTCCATCCTCCATCCACGCAGGGTGGTGCGTTCTACTAAGGTATCATCTTCGTTGAGCTTGGCCCGAATGATGCTTAACGATTCTTCTATTGGTACATTTGTATATAGACTTTCTACATCAAAGCTTACGAAAATATCGTTTGGTCCTATTTCTACATTATTGAGAATCTCAACAAAATGACTGGAGTTTTTTACAAAAGATGGTGACTTACCGGCTAAGGGCTTAATCAGTTCTAAAAGAAACGTTCCGACTTACTGTTTTGCTAAAGAGATTACTAACAAATTCATAATGTTTTTTTATGATAATTTATCAGTTAAGATAGAATTTCTATCTGGACATTTTTGGATCCAGATGGACCTTATAAGGATTCTTATTGGAACCTAACATTTTTGCTCTAACACAGGGATAAAACACAGGTAATAACCCCCTTGCCCCCATTTTATTCCTTGGGTACCACACTAATATTACGTAGACCCTACCTGTTGGCTTTAGGATTCAATGGGGCCTCAGTGAGCAGAATGGGATGTTCTTCGGGGGCGACACGAAGTTCATTGTAGAAGGTGTGATGCCAGATTTTCTCCATATCGTCCCAGTTAGTTATAATTCCGTGTTCAATAGGATATTTCAATGTGAGAATACCTGAAAATGTTTAAAAAGATATTAATTTTTTTAATCAATTTTAAAAGAAACATTACCTCTTTTGCTTTGGGCTTCATCCCCAACATACGAGTCCTTTTGACCCATACCCACCATGACACCTTGATGCCTGGGGCGACCAACGATGGAGGGAAACACAGCACGTGGAGCGTCATCTCCGGCGAAGCCGGCTTTGCACATTCCGGATCCATTGTCGATGACAAGAGCTGCTACATCGTCGTCACACATTTTTGGTTATTGTAATGTATTGGCCTGAAATAAGGTAGAGTGTTTAATATGCGAAATGAATAAACATAATTGAAAAAATGTTTTCTCTAAGCTTCTCGCCAAGTTGTTGTTTTTTTAAGTCCTTACTCTTGAGAACGTTTAAGAGGAATTGATAAATTTGGATCTTCTGCAACACTATCTCTTACAGCAGCAAATTTTTCAATAGTTCTGGCATTTCGGTGTCTTACTGGAGTTTTTATATCGTGAAGAGTAAAATTGCTTTTAAATTTTTTAACGATGTGACGAATGGCAAGCACAGAAAGGCGATTGTTTAGACCAGGGGTCTCCAAACTTTCCAGCCTTAGGGCCATACTGATTACTCCAGTAAGTTCCGAGGGCCAAAACCATATTATCATTGTTGCCGGTGGTAAGAAGTGAAATAGTCCACTGATGAAAAAAAAGACCGAAAAAGTACACAACGTTTAAAAAAAGGCTGCAAATCGGACTAAAGTCCGCAAAAAGGCAACACTGCATATTATTAATTTTCCTGTCATTATCTGTAATTTCAGATTAGTCGAGAGTACGAGCCATGAGGAGTAACGTGACACGACATCTGGTGGACACAAGCGGAAATAGGTAGTACCTTCTATCGCTAACAGATGGCGCTAATAGCACGTACAGTTCTGGTGTCTTCCACTCACTTCTAGATGGCAGTAATTGGAATATATAAGAAGGCTAGTGGCGCAACCACAAGTCAGTTCCTATGACACTGTTGTTAAATAAAATATTGCATACCTCCTTAAAACGTGTTTGTGCGTGTTTAAGTTTAAGACATCTTTATAACAGTATTTTGATTTGAATTGTTGCTTTTGTGTGTGAATTAGTAGTATGGAAAGAAGCGAAAATTGATAGTGAATGGGGAAAATTAAAGATCAGTGGAACATTCAGTATTTCGTAATTGAGTCCAGTAACAAGGCGCTATGTTTGATTTGAAATGAAAGCATGGGTCAAAAATATAACATTAAACGTCATTATGAAACAAAACATTTTCAAAATTACTCAAAATATACAGGAAGTTTGCGGACAGAAAAATTCGAAGCTATGCAGCGCGGATTGAAATCGCAGCAATCTTCATTTACAAAACTCAAAATGAACAAGAGGCTGCAACTCGTGCCAGCTTTCGTGTGTCTCTTGAAATTGCAAAACGTGGAAAACCATTCACCGATGGAGAAATGATCAAAGATGCATAATTGCAGTAGCCGAAGAAATGTGCCCTGAAAAGGTAAATTTATTAAAAACTGTCAGTATGTCAGCAAACACTGTGGCTCGAAGGGTAGAAAACATCGCAGAAAATATATCCTCTCAACTGTTAGACAAAAATTGACATTTTGAGTGGTTTGCTTTGGCCTTGGATGAGTCAACGGATGTGTCAGATACTGCTCAGGTGTTGATTTATATTCGAGGAGTAGATAAAGCTATGAAGTGCACGAAGAACTTCTGATATGTATAGTATTCATGGCACAACTACTGGTACAGATATTTTTAAAGGAGTTGAAATGGCCATTAATCAAAAGAACCTTCGATGGAAAAACTTGAAATGTATTACAACTGATGGAGGCAAAAACATGAATTCCGACAATTTATTGAAGAGATTGGAGAAACTGACTTACCTTATCATACTGCCGTACGCTGGCTTAGTTGTGGGAAGGCCTTCAGCGCTTTTTGAACTTCGAGCGTGATCGAAATTTTTTTGAATGAAAAGCATCGCCCTTTTACTGAATTACAAAACAACGCATAGCTGTGAAAGTTAGCATTCTATGTTGATTTGACAAAACATGTGAACGAACTGAATTTGGGATTACAAGGAGAAAACCAGCATCTTCCTGATTTATACACTAATATCAAATCATTCCGGAAGAAATTGAGACTGTTTCAATCACAACTACGAAGTAAATGTTTTTCACATTTTAAAACATGTGAAATATTCAGCCACACTACTGAGACTGAGTTTCCTATCGATTTTGCAATCGAAACTTTGAGTGCTTTGAAGATAAATTTTGATACTCGTTTCTCGGACTTTGATGCCATTGCGAATCAAATTCAGATTTTTCTAGAATCCTTTTGATACTGACATTGAAACCCTAGCCCCGGAACTTCAAATGGAAATGATTGATCTACAATGCAGTGATATAATTAAGAACAAATATCAAAACTCATCTTTGTTGGAATTTTATAAGAGTCTTCCACTGGACACAATTTGATAATTTGCATAAATTTGCTCGTGGTCGTTTTCTGTTTTTGGTACTACTTATTTGTGTGAGAAAACCTTCTCCAAAATGAAGTACACAAAAAATGTTTACAGATCGAAATTAACTGATGAGCATCTTAAATCTCTTTTAATAATTGGTACAAGTAAAATTAGTCCACAACTAAACTATTGTCAGTGGAAAATCTCAATTACATAAATTCATTGTATTCATATGTTATGTTTATAAGTTATGTGATTATTAATAAATATAATGTATAAAATGTTAGTTGGATTCATTTCAATAATTTGTTAGTTATTATATACTGAAGTTAAATTTTCTGCATATTATACATGTCTTTACTCATTACAATTCTGTGTTTCTTTATCCAACTTATCACAAAAACAATAACAATAAGCCTACAAGAATGTTATGAGTTAGCGGAGTTAGCCCATGACCATATCAATGTAGATGTCATATTAATAATTATTCAACATAAAATTAGAATACTTCAGTAAACTAAATTTAATTTGCTATAAAAATTATTTGTTCTCTAAAAGGAGTTTTCAAGTATGCTAGCTCTCCGCGGGCCGGACAAAATCTGTCCGCGGGCCGGATGTGGCCCTCGGGCCGTAGTTTGGAGACCCCTGGTTTAGACCAAAGTTTCCGCGAAGTGCGCGAAAAGTGTTCACAAAAGAACGACCATTTTCGTAAAATTTTTGGACAATAACCAGACGTTCTTGGAGCGAGTATTTAGCCATAATAAATTGTTAGAGTTTACTAAACATAAATGACAACTAATGACAGGTATAACTTTATTACCATGGTTACTACATCATTACAAAATCATATCATTCTTATTGGAAAACCCTTTATAAATAATCTTTTACAAATTTAATTTTCCGTTATTTGTGTATTCTTTTTCATAAAAAAAACTTTTATTTTTTTACAATTTTTTTAATTTTTAAAATTTTTTATTTAATATTAAATTTAACTACGTCAAAAGACACTAAAAACTATTTTTAAATGAAAAAATTTTAAGTTTTTATTATTTAAATTTTTAATTATTTTTTGGGCGAACAGAATTTTTTTGAAATATTTTTTAATTTAATGCTAATTTACTTAAGGGGCTTTAATAAAAAAATATAGGATTATTTTTTTAGAATTTTAATTAAGCCATATAATCTGTATACATCCCTAATTTTAAAATCGGTAATTAAAAATACCTTAAAAACAAACTTTTTATTGCTCAAAATTGATTATTGATTTATTATTGTGTTCATTTGGTATGTGCGTTGTTAAAGTAAAGATTCCTTTTTCTTGTAGGTTCTTTTTGTTTTTTGTTATAAGCCTGCTGGAGCTGTAGATCTTAATTTAGTTTTCTTTTTATTTTTATTTCTTTAAGAGGGTATTCTAGTGTAGAGGCATGAATTTTAGGTGATTTTTAAAGTGCCGTAAAAAAAAATTAATGGTCATGGGCCAATTTTTTGAGACCTCCCACTTCATCAGCTGTTAATTTTTTAAATTTTCAACTTTTATTTTTTAATATTTTTCTGTATTTTTGTAATGTTAATAAATAACTTATAAAAAAATGGATTCTAAAAATAATAATTGCCTTTTTTTCGGCACTTCAAAAATCACCTAAAATTCATGCCTCTACAGTATTTGATATCCGAGCAACTTAAACTAAGCATTTCATCTTTTTTGAGTATATTATCGGAAAGAACCCAAAAAACCTTATTAGTATACCAAAAAACATTAAGTTGTCTCACAATTATTCTAGAGCGACAATATGTCGAACATCAAAAAAAATTGTATTTAAAAAAAACTCTTTTCACATATTAATTTGAGCAGTGTAGAATTCCTAAAAATAGTTTTTAAAATAAAAAAATTTAAACACAGCAATTTGGCTCGCTTTTCGGATAATTTGTCTTTCAATTTATTTTCGCTAATGAGACTGGACTACAATACCTGATACTTTTTATTACGTTCTATTATTGACGATTAATTCCAAATTTAATGTTTATTTTTAGTTTAATTACGATATAGGATTACGTTCGCATTTTAATTGGGTTAAAGGTAGGTATGCTTTATTTACGTTGCTGGCCAATTTTGGTTGTAAATCGTTTTTTGTTTCTAATGCCAATTACTTGTTTTTATTTACTGTATCAAACTAAATGTTCTTTGTGACTTAACATAATTGTTACTGGAACCTAACGCTAACGCTAAAATAATATAAGCATTTTTTTTTTGGTAAATAATTTTGCCAAAAAAATCGAAAAAAAGGTTTCTATTTTTTTTTTTTTGTTTGTTTTTACTGCGTATTTAAAGCAAGAAATAAATTAAATATAAAAATTAAATTTTAGATTACTTTTTGGCTTTTAAAAATTAAAAAAAAAAAGGAAATTTTTAAGTTTTTCAACAAAGTTTTCATTTTTTCGCTTGTTAAAGATAACCCTTTTTCAAAAAATTAAAAAAGTCCCCTTGGAGAATTGAATGCTCTTTCAAAAAAATTTTTTTCATTTTTTCGCAAAAAATTCGAATCGGCGATGGGTCACTAAAAACCCACTAATATTTCTCATAAATGACAGAGCTACAAAAAAAAGAAAATGACAAAAATTGTTGCAAATTTAATTTCCTCAAAAACACAGCACCAACAGTTCTGAGATATTTGGCCTTTTTAAATTTAAATTTACTACAAAATTTTCATAAAATTTTAATTTGTATTTCGTGTGTATAATTTCATAGTAAAATTAATTTAAGGCCTAATATCTCCAGAACTGTTGGTCTTCGCGATTCGATTATTAGGACCTTTTTTGTAGGAAATTAAATTTCCAACAACTTTGCCATTCATCTTTTTGTAGCTCTTGTCATTTATGAGAAAATGACAGAAAAACGAGAATTTTATGAAAAAATTAGGTTTAGTGACCCGTACTACCTCGCTGGTGTGAGTTGCGACTTTGCCGCAATGAACACTTTTGTAGAGCATTCAATTCTCAAAAAATCTCGTCTTTGGGCGAGACGATAACATAAAATGCTGCTGAGTTATAGAAATTTTAAAAAAAGGATTAAAGTTTACGTGTTTTTTTTAATGGAAAATCTCACACGCTTTGGGTGAGTACTTAATATTAAGAGCGAAACTCTCAGGGAATTTTTTTGGAAGTATTTGCAACAAAATTTCTCGTTGGGACCGAAAAAAATATATATTTGCAAAAAAAAATCACCCCAATATATACAGTGACCGCCAGAAAGTATGCGACATATGAAAAAAAAATTATTATGACGTTTAGAAAAAAATGGTTTTGCAGATTAACTTTGCATCACTTTTAACCTCAGAAACAATTGAACTGATTGTCATTTGTTATTTGTAGCAAATGAAATTTGTAATCGGTTAACCGAGTCCCTTATTCAAAATATCGAAAATTTTATAGGATAAGTTGTCTGAATTTAATTTATGGTAGTGTAAAATTTTGAGCCATTTGATACAAAAAGAATTTCCATAAATTTGACATATTTTTGTTCATAGAGTATTTATTTTTTTTAACCATTTATAAATAGGTTTTCCAGACCTTAGCTAATGTTTCGGCACAATTTTTTTTACTTTAGTAAATTAGTCCTTTTTTCCGAAGGAAATTTTAAAAAATGGATTTCGAATTTGCTCAATCCCCAGCGCATTTTTTAAATACCGTAACTCAGAATTTTAAATACTAATTTTTACCGTTTGAACGATTCAATGTAATAATTAAAATAACTCCAAATAAAAAATTTAGTATTTAAAATTCTGAGTTACGGTATTTAAAAAATGCCTATGCGACAACCCGGGTTTCCGAAAAATCCCATTTTTTAAAATTTCCTTCGGAAAAAAGGACTTATTTACTAAAGTAAAAAAAAATTGTGCCGAAACATTAGTTAAGGTCTCGAAAACCTATTTCTATATGGTTAAAAAAAAATTTCAAACAAAAATATTTTTATGGAAAAAAATGTCCAAATTTTTGTTTTTATCCAAATGGCTCAAAATTTTACACATAGCCATAAAATTAAATTCTGAACAACTTATCCCTATATAAAATTTTTCGATATTTTGACAAATAAGGGGACTTTCGGTTAATCGACATAACAAAATTCAAATTTACTGCCAAAAAACAAATGACAATCGGGATCTTTCAATTGTTTCTGAGGTTTTAATTGATGCAGAGTTGATCTGGGAAAACGGTTTTTTCTAAAAAGTCATAATAATTTTTTCCATATGTCGCATACTTTCTGAGGTACTGTATATATATATATATATATATATATATATATATATATATATATATATATATATATATATATATATATATATATATATATATTTATATATATATATATATATATATATATATATATATATATATATATATATATATATATATATATATATATAAATATAATGTATTCATATACTATATTTTAGTCCTATATATATATATATATATATATATATATATATATATATATATATATATATATATATATTTGATATATAAAAATTATTTCGATTTTTCTTATTTTTACTAAAATAAATCCACCGTATTTTTGAACTAACCAGAACTAACAAACAACAACTTCCATACTATTACCTCGTTCTGGCTAGTTCAAAAATAGGGTGGATTTTTCTCGTTAAATTGTAAACATTCTATTTCTCGTAAAAAATGAGAAAAATCGAGACACCCAACGTACGTTATTTTCTTAGAATTACCTTTGAACTCCCAACAAAAAAAATTATTTTTACCTGTTTTAATTTAAAAAAGGTTTTTTCTCCTTTAAAAATTTTTAAAAAATTTTTTCGTTTTGTGTTTATTAACAATTTCAAAAATATATTTATTTAAGTACTTATAAATTTAGGTTTTTTTACGTAAAAATACAAACTTCGAAACAAAAATTAAATAAGAAAGGGCTCAGGGATTAATAAACCTTTTAAAAATAAAAAAACAACAAATATTTTCAGAAAAGGGCAGCTTTCCTAGTATTTAAAATAGTTAAGCTACAATCTTTTTTACCTTAATTTAATCGAACCTATCTCAGTTTGTTTTACCTACAATATTTTTAGTAGGCCAAAAAATGAAAACAAAAATAAGTTTCAGTCATAAAAAAAGTATTTTAATTTTTATTTATGCAATATTATTTTTTTTTTTCATTTAATACTAAAAAAAGTTCTGATATTTAAGTAGATTGTTGTTTATGCAATGCGATGCCAATATAAAAATATACCTTACTTGCTAATTTGCCTCGATTACTATACAATAAAACAAAAACCAATTTTTTTTGCTAAAACACAAAATTTCGAAAAATTTCCCCCGATTAAATTTTCTTTCACAAAACCAACCGGTCGCGCTTCCAGAAACAGTTACACTGTCCGAACTTTTGGGCGTCATGAATTCATCCAATTTTTAAACTCCACAGGCGTCACTCCCACTCACTTTGAATCAAAAAAAATGCACCGATTGAATAATACTAACCTTTTAAAAAAAAAAAATTTCGTTCGTGTGACTTAGTGACTCGTCGGCAGTTGACGTTTCGAGTGGCGGACCCACAGTGGCCAGATTTTTATAAGAACCCCGAACATATTCCCGAGGGGCCATTTAAGGAGGCCCGTGTTTGAGCGCAGCTTTTTGGCGACGCCCTTATATGGCGTCGGGGATGCACCTAATTGATTATAGAGTCCCCCCTTCTGGTCCGATGATGCTAAGTGCCCCCTCTTGAATCGAGTGTACTATAGGTTTGTTATGTGTGCTGTTTGAAGTTTTATTTTCCTTTTATGGTAAAAGATGTTGGATTTTTATTGTTTTGAAAAGTTTGTCCTATTAATACAAATATTTTTAGTGTTATAATTTTGTTGTTATTTTTTTTAATATTAGTTGTACAGCTTGATTTATTTTGGTTTTATATATTTATTTATTACAAAACCAAAAATAATTTTTTATGTTGTCTTGGCGTATTTATTAAAAAAAAGAAAATTTATTTAGTTTTAGCCCTTATTCTTCAATATCGAAAAAAGCAATTATATTTTGTTAAAGGTTTTGATTTAATATTAAATTTTGCCTCAAAAGGAACCTACATTTTTTACCCAACAAAATGACTGAATGTTTTTAAAAAATAAAATATGTCTTTAATAGGTTAATATAATGTTTCAAGACTTAATGTGGTCTTATCCTTAGAGAAAATTTTAAATATATTTCAGCTTAATTA
This sequence comes from Listronotus oregonensis, assembly GCA_019359885.1. NCBI lineage: Eukaryota > Metazoa > Arthropoda > Insecta > Coleoptera > Curculionidae > Listronotus > Listronotus oregonensis. Next base: position 40,586 of record JAHBCN010005814.1, on the reverse strand, counting down.
TTTAAATCTTACTATAATTGTCAATTTCCAATGAAAAATGTTAAATGTTGTCATGTATAAAAGCCATGCATCTATTTTGGAATATCTCGAAAACGGTTATTACGATATTTTTTAAAATCTAATGCAATATAGGTTACAGTATTAGAAAATAAAACCTGATTTTTTTTTATCGTTTTGTTAAAGAGATATTGACTTTTTAAAAGTTGCCAATTGCGCTCCAAACTGAGTCACAGGGCTACCACTATAAGCGCAAAAGAAATAATCAATAGCAATATCACTGATAAGGTTGTGCTTATCTATACGGATTGCAGACAGACACTACTAGCCTCTAGGGAGACCACGCTACACCTCAGGTCTGGTACTAGAATGTCACATTCTTGCAGATGCTTCAGCAGGAATGTGGCCAATTCTCTGATAATCAGTACACGCTCACCTAAAGGCAGCCTCATTGCTGACTCGTTACGAAGGCTCTTGGGACCAAAACCTTTTGGACCCGAGCCTTTCGTACAAGAAAGGTGATACATTCCACTAAAACACTCTCATCAGCACTTTACAAAACTGTGCTGTGTTATTTTTAGAAAAAAAAAAATTCACAAAATGTTTTTTTCTTCAAAAGTTTCAGAATAACAAGGCCAACAGTGCTTAGCTTTTACCTAAGCAAATCGATAATGAGCTTGAGCTTGAACATAATAAGTTTATTAGTATTAGTTAGTATTAGCCTTTAAATTTTGGGTATTTACAAGTAAATTAGGAATATTCAAATTCGTTCACATAAATTATAAAAAGCTTTTTTTTATTTATGTGTTTATATCTTATAATAATTGACTATAACTCCCAATTTATAGACTTGACGTTTCGTTGTCATCGCCGTTTCGCAGCCTAGGTCTATTTTTTTCTTTATTTTGTTTTATATTTTACAACAAAAACCGACTTTGTATTGTAACATTTACTATATTCTCAAATAAATATATATTTTTTTTATTTAATTGTGTATATATTTATTTGGTAAATACATAGTAATACAGTAAATAAAAAAATAAACAATATTAAAAGTTATACATTATTTAAAATACAAAATAATAATAATAATTTTAAAAATTTTGCGTTTTTGTTTCTCCGATGAGCTGTCGGAGAACTATCGTTCTTTTAAAAATATTTTCACGGCTTCTGCCCCAAGAAATTAGCCAGAATTCCCCTAAAGAGCAACACTCATGTGTATCCTTATACAGTCCCTTCTAGAGACGCTCCGAATTTTCCACTTTGTTTATTTAGTAAACTGTTCTTGATAAAAAAAATATATATATGTATATATATATATATATATATATATATATATATATATATATATATATATATATATATATATATATATATATATATATATATATATATATATATATATATATATATATATATATATATATATATATATATATATATATATATATATATATATATATATATATATATTTCTGGTGGGACTAGTTTTTTTTGCTAATTGTGCATTTGTGGGGCTTCACCTACTTTTTTGCCATAAAAAATCGAAAAATAGGGATATTAACATGTTTTTTTTAGTTTTTTCTATTTTATGGCGAATTTAAGAATATTTAAAAAATTGTTGGTGTTACTTTTTATTTTGAAAATAAAAAAATTGGTATTTTTCAATTTTTTAGTTAATAAAATGCATCCATTTAAGAATAGCAATTTCTAGTAATTTGTTTTATATTCTACATATATAATTTTGAATTTAATTTGATTTTTTTTATTTATCCAAAATTTGACATTTTTAAAAATTAAAACAATATATTTTATTTTTGATGAACTCTAAGAATAAGAAACATAAAAAAAATTACCAATTTTTTAAATATTTTTAACATTTTTTTAACCATAAATAATTAAAAAATGGCTTCCCCCACCTTATATTTTCCATTAGCTAGTGGAATGTGTGCTAGTAGATCGTAATTTTTTTTTTAAATTCAAACTGGGCTGGAATTCCACTCATGAACAATTAATGTTTTTTTTTAGTTAATACCTATAATAAAAACCATTCTGTATATATTCTTATATTATAAATATCCCAAAAAGCCGAACAATTTTTACTCAACTTGGTAAAAGTCAAGAAAACCTATTTTTAACTTTATGTTTACATGTCTACCAAGAGTCAAGAACATGTGTTCCGTTATTTGGTAATTTGTTAACATTCGTAAAAACCCACGCGAACACGCATATTTCAAGTTATAAAAAAATAAATTTATATGGGTGTGTTCGTGTGTAAAAACACTAAAAATAAAAAGATGAAACATAATTTTCGACGAAAATCGTAAAGACGAAAATAGCGAGGAGATTCCACCTCGATGAGAAAATCTATTTTTACTTAAACTTGAAATATGCGTGTTCGCGTGGGTTTTACGAATGTTAACAAATTACCCATGAAGGCAACGGAACACATGTTCTTGACTCTTGGTAGACATGTAAACATAAGGGTGTTAAAAATAGGTTTTGTTGACTTTACCAAGTTGAGTAAAAATTGTTTTAGGCTTTTTTGGGATATTTATAATATAAGAATATATACAGAATGGTTTTTATTATAGGTATTAATAAAAAAACGGTAATTGTTCATGAGTGGAGTTCCAGCCCAGTTTTAATTTAAAAAAAATTACGATCTACTAGCACACATTCCACTAGCTAATGGAAAATATAAGGTGGGGGAAGCCATTTTTTAATTATTTATGGTTAAAAAAATGTTAAAAATATTTAAAAAATTGGTAAATTTTTTTATGTTTTTTATTCTTAGAGTTCATCAAAAATAAAATATATTTTAATTTTTAAAAATGTCAAATTTTGGATAAATAAAAAAAAATCCAGAAATTGAAATTCTTAAAAAATTATATGTAGAATATGAAACAAATTACTAGAAATTGCTATTCTTAAATGGATGCATTTTATTAACTAAAAAATTGAAAAATACCTTTTTTTTAAAAATAAAAATAACACCAAAAATTTTTTTTTTTAAATATTCTTAAATTATAAAATGAAAAAAAAAAAAAAAAACATGTTTACCCCTTTTTTTTTTTTTTTTATGGAAAAAAATAGGTGAACCCCCAAAACCCCCAAATTGAAAAAAAACTAGCCCCCAAAAATATATATATATATATATATATATATATATATATATATATATATATATATATATATTATATATATATATATATATATATATATATATATATATATATATATATATATATATATATATATATATATATATATATATATATATTTTATATATATATATACATATATTTTTTTTTATCAAGAACAGTTTACTAAAAAAAAAAGGGGAAAATTGGAGCGTCTCTAAAGGGACTGTATAAGGATACACATGAGTGTTGCTCTTTTAGGGGGAATTCTGGCTAATTTCTTGGGGCGAAGCCGTAAAAATTTTTTTTAAAAAAAATGATAGTTCCCCGCAGCTCATCGGAAAAAAAAAAACGAAAAATTTTTTAAAATTATTATTATTTTTTGTATTTTAAATAATGTAAAATTTTTAATATTTTTTTTTTTTTATTTACTGTATTACTATGTATTTACCAAATAAATATATAAAAATTAAAAAAAAAAAATATATTTATTTTGGAGAAAATAGTAAATTTTTCAATACAAAGTCGGTGTTTTTTTGTTGTAAAATATAAAAAAAATAAAGAAAAAAAACCTAGGCTGGGAAAAGGGGATGACAAATGACAACGAAAAATCAAGTCTATAAATTGGGGGTTATAGTCAAATTATAAGTTAACACATAAAAAAAAAAGCTTTTATAATTTATGTGAAGAATTTGAATATTCCCAATTTACTTTAAAAAAAATTTAAAGGCTAATATAAACTTATTATGTTCAAACTCAAGCTCATTTTCGTTTGCTTAAGGGAAAAAAATTTAAAAAATTTGGCCTTTTTATTCTGAAAAAAATTTTTTAAAAAAAAATTTTTTGAATTTTTTTTTTTTTAAAAAAAAAACAGCACAGTTTTTTAAAGTGCTGATGGGGTGTTTTAATTAGGTCCTTCATCCTACCCCGGCAGACCTCGAAAGGCTCGGGGCCGGTTTGGTCCCGGGGGCCTTCCTGGCCAACAGTCAGCGGGCTGCCGGGTGAGCGTGTCCTTTGGTCTATCAGAGGGTGGACATTCCTGCTGGAAATCTGCAAGGGCATAGTGACATTCTAGTACCAGACCTGAGGTGTAGGTGGTCTCCCCCCCGGGTAGTAGTGTCTGTCTGCAATCCGTATAGTAAGCACAACCCCATCAGTGTATTGCTATTTTTTTTCTTTTGCAGCTATGGTAATGCCTGTGACTCAGTTTGGGGCGCAATTGGCAAATTTTAAAAGTCAATATCTCTTTAACAAAACGATAAAAAAAAAAAAAGGGTTTTTTTTTTTAGTACTGTAACCTATATTGCATTAGATTTTAAAAAATATCGTAATAACCGTTTCCGAGATATTCCAAACTAGATGCATGGCTTTTATACATGACAACATTTAACATTTTTCATTGGAAATTGACAATTATAGTAAGATTTAAATAATTGAGAAAAATATATTTAAAATTTTTTTTAAAGGGTAAGACCACATTAAGTCTTGAAACATTATATTAACCTATTAAAGCCCTTTTTTTTTTTTTTTAAAAAAAAATTAGTCATTTTGTTTTGGGGAAAAAATGTAGGTTCCTTTTGGGGAAAATTTAATATTAAATCAAACCCTTTAACAAAATATAATCTTTGTTTTTGATATTGAAGAATGAAACTAAAAAATTTTTTTTTTTTTTTTTTAATAAATACGCCAAGACAACATAAAAATTATTTTTGGTTTTGTAATAAATAAATATATAAAACCAAAATAAATCCACCTGTACAACTAATATTAAAAAAAAATAACAACAAAATTATGACACAAAAAATTTTTATTAATAGGACAAACTTTTCAAAACAATAAAAATCCAACATTTTTTTACCAAAAAAAAGGGAAAATAAAACTTCAAACAGCACACATAACAAACCTATAGTACACTCGATTCAAGAGGGGGCACTTAGCATCATCGGACCAGAAGGGGGGACTCTATAATCAATTAGGTGCATCCCCGACGCCATATAAGGGCGTCGCCAAAAAGCTGCGCTCAAACACGGGCCTCCTTAAATGGCCCCTCGGGAACTATGTTCGGGGTTCTTATAAATAATCTACAGCCACTGTGGGTCCGCCACTCGAAACGTCAACTGCCGACGAGTCACTATAGTCACACGAACGTATTTTTTTTATTTTAAGGTTAGTATTATTCAATCGGTGCATTTTTTTCTTGATTCAAAGTGAGTGGGAGTGACGCCTGTGGGAGTTTAAAAATTGGATGAATTCGCGAGCGTCAAAAGTTACTTTTTGGAGCAGTGTAACTGTTTCTGGAAGCGCGACCGGTTGGTTTTTGTGAAAGTGAAATTTAATCGGTGGAATTTTCGAAATTTTTGTGTTCTCTAGCTAAAAGTGGTTTGTTTTATTTTATAGTAATCGAGGCAAATTAGCAAGTAAGGTATATTTTTATATTGGCATCGCATTGCATAAACAACAATCTACTTAAATATCAGAACTTTTTTTAGTATTAAATGTCAAAAAAAAAATATTATTGCATAAATAAAAATTAAAATACTTTTTTTATGACTGAAACTTTTTTGTTTTCATTTTTTGGCCTACTAAAAATATTGTAGGTAAAACAAACTGAGATAGGTTCGATTAAATTAAGGTAAAAAAAGATTGTAGCTTAACTATTTTAAATACTAGGAAAGCTGCCCTTTTCTGAAAATATTTGTTGTTTTTTTATTTTTAAAAGGTTTATTAACCCCGAGCCCTTTTTATTTAATTTTTTTCGAAGTTTGTATTTTTACGTAAAAAAACCTAAATTTATAAGTACTTAAATAAATATATTTTTGAAATTGTTAATAAAACAAAGTTTGAAAAATAGTTTTAAAATTTTTAAGAGTTTGAAAAAACTTTAAAAATTAAATCAGCAAAACCCATTTTTTTTTTTTGGGATTACGAAAACTAATATAAGTACTTATTTTTATTTTTACGAGAAATAGAAGTTACAATTTAACGGAAAAACCAATTTTGAACTAGCCAGAACGAGGTAATAGTATGGAAGTGTTGTTTGTTAGTTCTGGTTAGTTCAAAAATACGGTGGATTTATTTTAGTAAAAAAAAAGAAAAATCGAAATAATTTTTTATATATATATATATATATATATATATATATATATATATATATATATATATATATATATATATATATATATATATATATATATATACATATTTTAATAAATTTATATAAATATAAAAAAATTTTTTAAATTTATTTTATATTTATTAAAAAATAAAATTTAATATTTTTATTTTTTAAAAAAATCAAGGATGCCTTTTTTTTTGGTCCCCAGCAATTTTTTAAAATTTTTATTTTTAATTTAGGTAAAGTAAAAATTTTCCCCAGGCAAAAAATAAAAAATTTTTTAAGAAAAGGTTTGTTTTTGAATGAAAATTAAAACCCGAAAAAAAAAAGAATTTCCCTAAAAATAGGTTTTTTTCTTTGAAAATTTTTAAAATTTAAATTTTTTTTTTCTTTTTTATAAATTTTTGAAAAAATTTTAATTGGCTTTTTTTAAAACCGTAACTCAGAATTTTAAATACTAAATTTTTTATTTGGAGTTATTTTAATTATTACATTGAATCGTTCAAACGGTAAAAATTAGTATTTAAAATTCTGAGTTACGGTATTTAAAAAATGCCTTTGCGACAACCCGGGCTCCGAAAAATCCCATTTTTTTAAATTTCCTTCGGAAAAAAGGACTAATTTACTAAAGTAAAAAAATTGTGCCGAAACATTAGTTAAGGTCTGGAAAACCTATTTCTAAATGGTTAAAAAAAAAATTTAAACAAAAATATTTTTATGGAAAAAAAATGTCCAAATTTTTGTTTTTATCCAAATGGCTCAAAATTTTACACATAGCCATAAAATTAAATTTTGAACAACTTATCCCTATATAGAATTTTTCGATATTTTGACAAATAAGGGGACTTTCGGTTAACCGACCTAACAAAATTCAAATTTACTGCCAAATAACAAATGACAATCGGGATCGTTCAATTGTTTCTGAGGTTTTAAGTAATGCAAAGTTAATCTGCAAAACCGATTTTTTTCTAAACGTCATATTAATTTTTTTTTTTTCATATGTCGCCTACTTTCTGGCGGTCACTGTATATATTGGGATGATTTTTTTTTGCAAAAAATATATTTTTTTCGGTCCCAAGGAGAAATTTTGTTGCAAATACTTCCAAAAAATTCCCCTTTGAGAGTTTCCCAAAACCCCCAAAGCGTGTGAGATTTTCCTTTAAAAAAAAAACACGTAAACTTTAACCTTTTTTTTTTAAAAATTTTTATAACTCAGCAGCATTTTATGATCGTCTCGCCCAAAGACGAGATTTTTTGAGAAATTGAATGTTTAAAAAAAGGGTTTTTCATTAAATTGTACACCCAATACGGGTCACTAAACCAATTTTTCCGTTTTTTTTTCGTCATTTTTCAAAATGACAAGAATTAACAAAAAAGAGGAATGGCAAAGTTGTTGAAATTTCCAAAAAAAGGCAATAATACCCAAGACCAACAGTTCTGGAGATATTTGGCCTTAAATTAATTTTACTATGAAATTATACACACAAAATACAAATTATAATTTATGAAAATTTTGTAGTAAACTTAATTAAAGGCCAAATATCTCCAGAACTGTTGGTCTTAGCGATTTGATTATTGGAACCTTTTTTGTAGGAAATTAAATTTGCAACAACTTTGTCATTCATCTTTTTTTTGTAACTCTTGTCATTTATGAGAAAATGACAGAAAAACGAAAATTTAATGAAAAAATTAGGTTTAGTGACCCGTACTACCTCGCCGGTGTGAGTTGCGACTTTGCCGCAATGGACACTTTAGTAGAGCATTCAATTCTCTCAAAAAATCCCGTCTGGGGACTTTTTTGAAGAATTTTTTAATGAAAAAAGGGGTTATCTTTAACAAGCGAAAAAATGAAAACTTTGTTGAAAAACTTAAAAATTTCCTTTTTTTTTTAATTTTTAAAAGCCAAAAAGTAATCTAAAATTTAATTTTTATATTTAATTTATTTCTTGCAGTAAAAACAAACAAAATAAAAAAAATAGAAACCTGGATTTTTCGTTTTTTTTTTGGCAAAATTATTTACCAAAAAAAAATGCTTATATTATTTTAGCGTTAGCGTTAGGTTCCAGTAACAATTATGTTAAGTCACAAAGAACATTTAGTTTGATACAGTAAATAAAAACAAGTAATTGGCATTAGAAACAAAAAACGATTTACAACCAAAATTGGCCAGCAACGTAAATAAAGCATACCTACCTTTAACCCAATTAAAATGCGAACGTAATCCTATATCGTAATTAAACTAAAAATAAACATTCAATAGGAATTGAATCGTCAATAATAGAACGTAATATAAAAGTACTCAGGTATTGTAGTCCAGTCTCATTAGCGAAAATAAATTAAAAGCACTAAATTATCCAGTAAGCGAGCCAAATTGCTGTGATTAATTTTATTTTAAAAACTATTTTTAGGAATTCTACACTGCTCAAATTAATATGTGAAAAGAGTTTTTTTTAATACAATTTTTTTTGATTTGACATTTTCGCTCTAGAAATAAGAAGACAACTTAATGTTTTTTTTTTTTGGTATACTAATAAGGTTTTTTGCGTTCTTTCCGATAATATACTCAAAAAAGATGAAATGCTTAGTTTAAGTTGTCTTCATTTTTAGTTCCGTGTCAAATTGTAGGGGGAAAATTTTAGGTATTTTTGAATCCATGCAATTATTAATTTTTAGAATCCAAAATTTTTTATTTTAAATTATTTCTTAACATTAAAAAATACAGAAAAATTTAAAAAATAGAAAGTTGAAAATTTAAAAATTTGCACGTGAATGGGAGGTAAAATTAATTTTTAAATTTTTAATTTTTTTAAAAACCGTTTTCTTAATCCAAAAATTCACATTTTTGAAAAAAACTTTGGTTAAAATTTGGTAGCTTTTTTTAATGCTCTACCGTTATCCATTAAAATTTTAATTTTTTAAATTTAAAAATTTGTTTTAAAATGTTTTAAAAATTAAGTTATAAAAATAAAAAAATGTTACTTAAAAGAAAACTTAATTTTTTAAATTTTCAATTAAAAAATCAATATGAAACTTTTTTTTTGACTTTAAAAAAATTTTTTCAAAGATAAGTAGTAAAATAAAAAAACCCCTTAATCTCAATTTTTTAATTTTTTTTTGGCCAAAAACATAAAGAAACTTTTTATAATTCGATTTTAAAATTAAAGGTTTTAAAAGATTTTTATAAAGGTTTTCCAATAAAAATGAATCATTTTTAATGAAAGTATAACATGGTAATAAAAACCTTTAATTTTTTCATTTATTTTAGTAAAACCTAAAATTTAAAATTTTGGTAAATACTGCTCCAAAACTCTAGTTTTCCAAAAATTTTAGAAAATTGGGTTTCTTTTTGTAAACTTTTCGCGATTGGGAAACTTTGGTCTAAACCGGGGTTTTCCAAACTGGCCCGAGGGCCACCCAAAAAAACCGGCCCGCGGACAGATTTTGTCCGGCCCGCGGAGAGCTAGCATACTTGAAAACTCCTTTGAGAACAAATAATTTTTATAGCAAATTAAATTTAGTTTACTGAAGTATTCTAATTTTATGTTGAATAATTATTAATATGACATCTACATTGATATGGTCATGGGCTAACTCCGCTAACTCATAAATTCTTGTAGGCTTATTGTTATTGTTTTTGTGATAAGTTGGATAAAAAACAAAAATTGTAATGAGTAAAGACATGTATAATATGCAGAAAATTTAACTTCAGTATATAATAACTAACAAATTATTGAAATGAATCCAACTAACATTTTATACATTTTAAATAATCACATAACTTATAACAAACATAATCCCCAAAAATTTAAAATTTTTGGAAAATTTGTAACTAATTTTACTTGTACCAATTATTAAAAGAGATTTAAGATGCTCATCAGTTAATTTCGATCTGTAAACATTTTTTGTACTTCATTTTGGGAAGGTTTTCCACAAATAAGTAGTACCAAAAAAAAAACAGACCACGAGCAAATTTATGCAAATTATAAATTTTGTGTCAGTGGAAGACTCTTTTAAAATTCCAACAAAGATGAGTTTTGATATTTGTTCTTAATTATATCACTGCATTTGATCAATCATTTCCATTTGAAGCCGGGCTAGGGTTTCAATGTCAGATCAAAAGGTTCTGAAAAATTTTAATTTGATTCGAATGGCATCAAAGTCCGAGAAACGAGTATCAAAATTTATCTTCAAAGCATCAAAGTTTCGATTGCAAAATCGATAGGAAACTAAATCTCAGTAGGTGGCTGAATATTTCACATGTTTTAAAATGTGAAAAACATTTACTTGTAGTTGTGATTGAAACAGTCTCAATTTCTTCCGGAATGATTTGATATTAGTGTATAAATCAGGAAGATGCTGGTTTTCTCCTTGTAATCCCAAATTCAGTTCGTTCACATGTTTTGTCAAATCAACATAGAATGCTAACTTTCACAGCTATGCGTTGTTTTGTAATTCAGTAAAAGGGCGATGCTTTTCATTCAAAAAAATTTCGATCACTGCTCGAAGTTCAAAAAAGCGCTGAAGGCCTTCCCACAACTAAGCCAGCGTACGGCAGTATGATAAGGTAAGTCAGTTTCTCCAATCTCTTCAATAAATTGTCGGAATTCATGTTTTTGCCTCCATCAGTTGTAATACATTTCAAGTTTTTCCATCGAAGGTTCTTTTGATTAATGGCCATTTCAACTCCTTTAAAAATATCTGTACCAGTAGTTGTGCCATGAATACTATACATATCAAGAAGTTCTTCGTGCACTTCATAGCTTTTATCTACCCCTCGAATATAAATCAACACCTGAGCAGTATCTGACACATCCGTTGACTCATCCAAGGCCAAAGAAAACCACTCAAAATGTCAATTTTTGTCGAACAGTTGAGAGGATATATTTTCTGCGATGTTTTCTACCCTTCGAGCCACAGTGTTTGCTGACATACTGACAGTTTTTAATAAATTTACCTTTTCAGGGCACATTTCTTCGGCTACTGCAATTATGCATTCTTTGATCATTTCTCCATCGGTGAATGGTTTTCCACGTTTTGCAATTTCAAGAGCCACACGAAAGCTGGCACGAGTTGCAGCCTCTTGTTCAGTTTTGAGTTTTGTAAATGAAGATTGCTGCGATTTCAATCCGCGCTGCATAGCTTCGAATTTTTCTGTCCGCAAACTTCCTGTATATTTTGAGTAATTTTGAAAATGTTTTGTTTCATAATGACGTTTAATGTTATATTTTTGAAAACGGCTATGCTTTCATTGCAAATCAAACATGCGCCTTGTTACTGGACTCAATTACGAAATACTGAATGTTCCACTGATCTTTGAATTTTCTGCATTCACTATCAATTTTTCCTACTAATTCACACACAAAAGCAACAATTCAAATCAAAATACTGTTATAAAGATGTCTTAAACTTAAACACGCACAAACACGTTTTAAGGAGGTATGCAATATTTTATTTAACAACAGTGTCATAGGAACTGACTTGTGGTTGCGCCACTAGCCTTCTTATATATTCCAATTACTGCCATCTAGAAGTGAGTGGAAGACACCAGAACTTTCTCGAACCAACGAGATTATTCTGTACGTGCTATTAGCGCCATCTGTTAGCGATAGAAGGTACTACCTATTTCCGCTTGTGTCCACCAGATGTCGTGTCAGGGTTTCTCCTCATGGCTCGTACTCTACGACTAATCTAGAAATTACAAATAATGACAGGAAAATTTAATATGCAGTGTTGCCGGGTTTTGCGGACTTTAGTCCGATTTGCAGCCTTTTTTAAACGTTGTGTACTTTTTCGGACTTTTTTTTTCATCAGTGGACTATCTCACTTCTTACCACCGGCAACAATTATAATATGGTTTTGGCCCTCGGTCCTTACTGGAGTAATTAGTATGGCCCTAAGGCTGGAAAGTTTGGAGACCCCTGGTCTAAACAATCGCCTTTCTGTGCTTGCCATTCGTCGCATCGTTAAAAAAATTTTAAAAGCAATTTTACCCCTTCACGATATAAAAACTCCAGTAAGACAGAAATGCCAGAACTATTGAAAAATTTGCTGCTGTAAGAGATAGTGTTGCAGAAGATCCAAATTTATCAATTCCTCTTAAACGTTCTCAAGAGCAAAGACTTAAAAAAACAACAACTTGGCGAGAGTTTTGGAAAACATTTTTTAATTATGTTTATTCATTTCCCTATTAAACACTCTACCTTATTTCCCGGCCAACAAAAAAAACAATAACCAAAAATGTGTGACGACGATGTAGCAGCTCTTGTCATCGACAATGGATCCGAAAAAATTTTCAAAGCCGGCTTGCCGGGGATGACGCCCACGTGCTGTGTTTCCCTCCATCTTTGGGGCGCCCCAGGCATCAAGGTGTCATGGTGGGTATGGGTCAAAAAGGGCTCGTATGTTGGGGATGAAGCCCAAAGCAAAAGAGGTAATGTTTCTTTTAAAAATTGCACTTAAAAAAAAATTTAAAATCTTTTTAAACATTTTCAGGTATTCTCACATTTAAAATCCTATTGAACACGGAATTATAACTAACTGGGACGATATGGAGAAAATCTGGCATCACACCTTTACAATGAACTTCGTGTCGCCGAAGAACATCCCATTCTGCTCACTGAGGCCCCATTGAATCCTAAAGCCAACAGGTAGGGTCTACGTAATCTTTGGGTATTGTATTGTATTGTATTGTATTAAACGGGTCGCTCGGCTCTAGTGTTGCCCCCCCCTTCACTTCGACCTAAAGAGATCTTTTGTGAATACCCTTCGTTGTTTAGTGCCCGGTAATTCCTATACCTTTAAAAAAAAGTTCGGGATACTACGCGGTGCAAGCTGAATAATATCTCTAGGAGTAGGATACCCCTTCGGGGGTATTTAAGCCGTTGCCCGGGTCAGTTCTCTGCATTCACAGAGAATGTGTTCAGTTTCGTTTGCCTCGTGACAAAACCGACATTGTTCACCTCAGTCTTTCCCATTTTTGAGGTGATACCTCCAAGGGCCATGTCCTTTTAGGAAGTCGGTAACCAGTTTAAGTTCATTTTTTGAAGTTCCAGTAGCTTCTTTGTGTACTTAGGTAAATGCGAAATAAATTTTTTCGCCTCCCCTTTGCCCCTGGGATGTTGTTCCAGTAAGTCTCTTTTTGACTTTTTTCCCATGTCCTGAGTTCCTCGTAGAGGTGGCCTCTAGTGGTGCCACAGAAAGGCTCAGGTCCATAAAATGTCTCTGTGCTCCTTCCTTGGCGAGTTGATCGGCAATTTCATTGCCCCCCCAGTCCTTCATGTCCTGGTACCCACTCCAGAGTAACTCTGTTGTGTTTGGCCAGTTGGTTTAGTGATTGTCGCATTCTCAGGCCAGTTTGAGTTAAAGAGCAGGGAAGTCAATGCCTTCAAATAAACCTGGCTGTCCGATAAAATATATATGGTTGCGCCTCAAAGGGCCCTTTTTTTTGCACATTCAGAAGCGCAAATATCATGCATGGATTTCAGTTTGGGAAGATGGAGGGAGCCTTGCCGAGAGACTTTGATAGTCTGCATCAGGTCCAAAGACACCAGCTACCCCTTGTTCCATCTTAGATCCATCAGTGTACCAACAAGTGAGCCTTTTTCATGTTTTGGGTTTCCCATTCACACTCATAGTTTGGCGGTCTTGAATAACCACTTCAAAAGAGGCGGGAAGTCCCGCACTATAGGCATTATGTCCGTGGTTAGTCAGAGCTTCAATCTTGATTTTCCAAAATTTTAAGGTGACCAGTCAGGTCTCCTGACTTTATACTGTGCTGGATTACTGGAGGCACTCAGTATCGCCTCCCTTTAGGGCAGGTACAGGGGAAGGTTCAACATTGTCTCCAGAGCTGCCGTTGGGCAAGATTTCATTGCTCAGTAACTTTAACAGGCAAGTCTTTGCAGTTTCAGAAACTTTCCTTGGGTAGTTTTTTCCTCTGTTTTTGGCCACCAGACCAGTGAGGCATAAGTAACTATAGGTATTACAACTGTAATGTATGACCAGTAGATCATTTTGGGGTTTTTGACCCCATGTTTTACCCATAGTCTGCGGCACGCCCATAGGCCCTTGATGCTTGCGATAGTCCTTTTTATTTGCGAGTTCCAATTGAGTTTGTCAGGACAATTCCCAGATATTTTACTTCTTTAGAAAGTTTGATCGTAATGCCGTTTAACATAGGAGCTATAAACCTTGTTTTTCCCCCTTTTTGTAAACGGTATTATAATTGTTTTATTTGGATTGACATTTAGCCCTTCCGTTGAGCACCAGTTCTCAACCAAGTTTAATCTTAGGGTGGTACCCAAAAGGGAAAAAAAAATGGCAGGGGTTATTTTCCTGTGTTTATCCCCGTGTTAGAGCAAAAATGTTAGGTTCCAATAAGAATCCTTATAGGTCCATCTGGATCAAAAATGTCCAGATAGAAATTCTATCTTAACTGATAAATTATCATAAAAAAACATTATGAATTTGTTAGTAATCTCTTTAGCAAAACAATAAGTCGAAATGCCGAAACTTTATTTGGCTTGTCTTTTCATTTTTTTAATCATCATCCCATGGACAACTATACAAAAAAGATAAATCCATTATTTTTTTTTGTCAATTTGTAAGTATCCGGAATAGGTTTTTAAAATCCATTTTATATTATGTAGTAGGATTTAAGAAACCCAGTTAAAGTTGTTTTTTTAAATTCTGGTACATATTTGCTAAAAAATATTAAATTAAAAATTCAATATTTAAAAGAGCTCCAAAAGGCTACTTCGAAAATATGGCTCGGTGACGTCACTTGCCTGTATTCTGATCTGTGGCACATATCATCCACATACATTGTTGCAAACAAAAAACAAAAAAATGCGATTGGGTTTACATTTTTGGGGATTTATGTAACAAAATAAGGGCACCAATGGTGTGCAGTTCTAAAATGTACAAAAAACGTCGTTAAACACTCCGGAAAAACTATTTGTAAGTGTTCCAAAGAATATCGAAGTGCGCCGAAAGTGGTTGCAACTTTCTCGGAGGGGGTCCTAATTTAAAAAGCGAATAGTACAAATATTTCCTTCTGTGAACCATTTCGATGTAAAAAACATAATATTTATATTTTGTAATAATTAACTACATTCAGGGAAAGAAATATTTTCGGTTTTTTGATTTGAGGTTATAATATTTTTTTGTTTTTTTTCAAATGTTTTCCTTGAATTCAGATATTTCCGCTGTTTTTTCCCTAATATTAGTTTAAAAAATTTTTGCTACAAGTATATGATTTCCCAAAAAACATTACACTAAAAGATCCCGACTAACTTCTTTTTTAACTTAACATTTATAAAGTTCATCATTA
>JAHBCN010005814.1:0-20000 GCA_019359885.1 Listronotus oregonensis | reverse complement strand
GTTACTGCCGCACGCTATGTTCAAATGTTGCAGATATTCTTCTTACCGCAAATTCAAAATGAAATTGGACATTACTGGTTTCAACAGGATGGCGCAACAAGCCATACGCAAGAATAAGCATGGATATTTTGCGACAATCCTTTCCAAACAGACTGATTTCTAAGAATGGTACCATTCCTTGGCCAGCAAGATCGCCCGACCTTTCAGCACCAGATTATTTTTTTTTGGGTTTTTTTAAAAAACATAAAGTGTTTGCCAATAAACCTAGAAATGTAAGGAGCTAAACAAATATTGCCAATGAAATCCACGCTATTTCTAGGCAAGTTCTTCAAAATGTAATGAGAAAATTTATGACATTTTAGAAAAAATGTATTGAGGGGTGGCGGTCATTTGCGGCACACCATATTCAAAGCATAATAAACCCCCCATCTTTCTTGTTTAAGAATACATGTTCCTTTGTTTGTTTTTAAAGTTAATAAATTTTTATAAGCAATTTAAAATGGGTTGTTCATTTTGCCGGACCCTGTATTTTAAAATCTGACTTTTTCCCGACTTCATTACTAGCGTTGTATAGCCGGGTCTGACGGTTCACTCTCATGCAATACCCACAAAAAGTGCTAAACGCGCCTAAAGGACTTTTCAATAAAAGTTGAGCTACGTCAAATCCTAACAGCTTATTTTATCATTTTTCTTGTTTCTTAATTATAAGTTTTTGATCTTGGCTTTGTAAAAAAAGCCGTATGTTTTTAAATTATATTCTAGTTGTCGGAATATAATGAATTAAGTGTTGCCACCTTTCCTTATAGCGAACAAAATATTAATTTTGCGCCATTTCTTTGTTTTGTTTTTCACATTCCATATAAACAGATATCATATCAACTTTTCCAAAATGTTGATAAGCCATTTTTACAAATTATTATGTAAAAATGAAATTGATGTTAAATGTTAATAACAACTAGAATGTCAACATAGTTTCGTTTCTAGGATATTAGCTTTTGTTTCATAGCCTACTATGGTTTAAATTATTAAAGTTTAAATAAATGGTATAGAAAATCAATATTATCCATGTTTTGTCATATTAAAAAAAAATTTAATATGCTATTTTTTAAGATTAAAATTTACAGGGTGTTTTATTTAAAAAAATGAGATAACGTTGTTAGCTGATTCCGTATACTAAACTTATTCTAAAAACGGCTCATTACACAGGTTTACAAAAAAAGTCATGCCTTTTTAAGAAAACTATGTGATCCTTAAGTATTTTGCGGCGCTGAACACGAATCTAAAGTCCGTTTGGCCCCATCACGTCACAGTTGTTTTAAAACAGCCAACATAACCTCAAAATTCATGATATAAAAAATTTTGATTTTGGTTAAAATGTAAATTTTTGAACTTCAACTTTTTTGCTAAAAATTCACTTTTTCGAAGTATCTCAGTTTTTTCCCCAGTTAACGACACTTCCTCGGAAATTTTGGGGCCAAAAAAAAACCCCTAAAATGCCACATATCAAAAAAGACAGCATACCTTTGCTAAAAGTGATGCCCCACTTTAAATGGTTTGATCAGATTGGACACAGTCCCCTTAAATATTATGCCCTGTTGCTAAAATTTTAAAAGACTTTCCATTCTTTATCCTCGATTTCTATTCAACATGAAACTCCTTGGAGCTGACAAAGATACTGTGGTTGATGTTCAACCTCGCATCTGTTTCTGCATCCAGGGCACCTCCACGTGGTGACGGTGAGCAACGGCGTTAGTCCCTGGGGGAACCCTTGGTCCTGGGGCTGCGCCTTAAAGAATATATTATTTTACCACTTAGTTTTCGTTTTTTAAAGTATCGGACTTTTGAGATTATGTTTTTGGCGCTCTATCAACTGCCAGGGTATCCGTGGAGGGTAAACATACTTACGGCACTCCGAACTTTTGAGGCTTTGTTTTTCGGCCCAAATCTATCGAGAAGACACTTTCGGAGGGGGGAAATACTAGAAACAATAGAAACTCTTTAAAGTGTGCAGTTCCAACAAAAAAATCGCAGCTAAAAACACTTTTAGCAAAAGGACACTAAGTTTTCGATAACATGTATTTTTGAGGTTATATTTCTGGGTCCAAATCCATCATCGGAGGGGGAAATACTGGAAACAATAGAAAGTGTTCAAAATGACAAAATGGTATTTTTGGGGTTATGTTTTTTGGCTCAAATCGCTCAAGGTTTAACTGGGAAAATACTCGAGACACTTTGAAAAGTGAATTCTAGCATAAAAAGTTAAAGTTGAAAAAATTTACACCAACTGAATATTATATTTTTTATATCACGAATTTTGAGTTCGCTGTTTTAAAAAACTGTGACGTGATGGGGCCAAACGGATATTAGATTCGTGTTCAGAGGGCAGAATACTTAAGGATAACATAGTTTCCTTGAAAAAACATAACTTTTTTGTAAACCTGTGTTATTTAACATTAATTACAAAAAAATTATAAAACATTATTATGTATGTCTTTTACCTAAGAAAATATAGGATCATTTTAGACTAACAATCTTTTGATTTTCCCCCGTATCTCTTAATTTTTGAAATTTGAAATAGTATTTGGTTACTATTTTTTGTCACTTTATATATTTATTTAAGACCTTTATTCACTAAGTTCTAAACCACCCTGTATATTAAAGTTGTTTTCTTATACTTATAGGTATTGCTGATCGTATGCAAAAGGAAATCACAGCACTAGCCCCATCAACAATCAAAATCAAAATCATCGCTCCTCCAGAAAGAAAATATTCCGTATGGATCGGTGGATCTATCCTAGCATCTCTCTCCACCTTCCAACAGATGTGGATCTCGAAACAGGAATACGACGAGTCCGGCCCTGGAATCGTTCACCGCAAATGCTTCTAAGCTCTATGTGATTCGTTATTATTATTTTTTTGATATACATTTTACTAAAAATATTATTGTACGGCACTGTACCGCCGTAGCACTGCCCCTTAAGACTTTTGTACTAAATTTTCGTTTTCGTTTTTCAGAGAACTTAAGACCTTGTACCTTAGAATTTAAGTTTAATTGTTAAAGTTACACATATAAGAGTTTAAATTTAAAAAAGACATCTTAGACTAATAAAAGTATTTGTATTTAAGATTTGTTCAATAAATTTTGGTTTATAAGGAAAATTGTTTTTTATTATACTTACCTGAAAATACTACATTTTCAACTGTGTATAAAATACAGTAAATGTGACATTTTCAGAACAGCGCACGGAATTTTTTTTCCCGATCCCTCTTTCCGTGCGCTTATACAAAAATCCATCCATGGAAACTATCCATAACAACGATTTATTTAATGATATATTTATTTCTGTCAGTGAAATTTATGCCATTTTAAAAAATTAATTGGGTTTTGGGGAAGAATATCCGGATATTCCCGATATTATATCAAACAACCCCGGCAGAAGTGAGTGCAGATTTATTACCAGTGAAATCAGGTTGAGATATGAACAGGGGATATACATTTTTACCGAATGGCGGACTCAGAAGAATCAAAACTGTGGTGACGATATTCTCTTATTTTAAATTTTTTCAAAAAAAGCCAAATAAATGAGTCATCCACCTTATGGAGTCGATTCTCCATGTTAAAGAGTTGTTTGGCAATAAAGAAAATACTACAAAATATCAAAAACTATCGTTTTTTTTTGAAACGACAAGCTGTAGGATATGTACGAAATCAAGGTTCTTACATCAGAACAAGTACAAATTTTTAGGGAAAAACTCAGATGGACAATATCTACAAAGCAAAAGAAATTTTTTAGTGTTTGGCATCTTCCCCGCATGACGCAGAGATGATTTAATACGTTTGAGTTTAGACGATGTGGAAGATAAGGGGCGTTTCCTTGTCGTGTTTTTACGAGATGGAAAAACTCACAGGTCAAAGTTTTACCATTACCAATAAAAATTTGCAAATTCAATCTCTGTACACTTTACCATAAATACGCAGATCTGCCCCTAAAGTATGGAGAGTAGAGATTATTGGTTGCATACAGAAACCAAAGATGTCGCTCAACATGTTGGGTGCCATACTATCAGTGGTATTCCAAAACTTGTTGCAAAATACTTAAAACCAAAAAATCACGAAAATATACCGGCCATGGGTTTAAAGGCGTTCTTCGGCTACCATGTTGGTAGAAAGCGGCGGTGATTGCTCACTTTGAAAAGACACGGAGGATGGCTTTCTTTCAATGTAGCAGAAGGATAAAAGAGTCCATACAAAGAAAAATTGAAGTATCCCAAAAGTTGTTTAGGCCTTGTAACTTGGAAACTACAAAATCGTAAATAATCAAGAGAACCAAAATATACACGAACACCCCCGTTTAAAATCTTTAGTTCCCCAAAAAAAAATACAAAGGGTTGAGCTTCAACAATACGAATTTAAAAAAATATAACCATTAATCATAATGGTTCCGTTCAATTAATTCTCTTAGATTTAATTAGTTGTATTTTTTGTTAATTTGTTTTACTGTTTTAAAAAAAAAAATAAATAATCGCAATTTTTTTTTAAATTTTTTTGCGATGTTTTGTTTATTTGTTTTTTTAGTACCTAAGTATAATAAAAAAAATCGTTATTACACGTCCAGAAATGGATTTTTCTGTTGAATGACTTCCACTTTCACGCGCGTACGGAAAAAAAGTCATTTCCGTACTGAAAAAAAAATATACTATTACTTGTTACCATGACAAGTAGAGTAAAGTTCTACTTGACATCTAAATTATTATGATTCGATCCTCTCAAATAGTTCGGCTTTAAGGACGACCATGGCACTTCAACCGTCGGGCACAATTGTGGTTGATTTGTCGTTTTAACATGGCAGACGCGCTTGCGCTGCCATGTTTTTTTTAATTTAAAGTATCTTTAAGGGGCGAAAAAAAAAACGAAAAGAACTATCTATAATAATTTATTTAAAATTATATTTTTTCATAATAAAATAAAATCTCTATAAAGCCATTTAATATGGTGAAAAAAAATTTGTACATATTTTACATAAACCTTAAAAAAAAAATATTACATTATCATTTGAGATGGGGATTAAAAAAATACTTTTTTATCTAAAAGGAAAATAATAAAGGGGTGGTTGAAAGAAGTTTTTGTATTATTTTTTATTAAACCAGGGATCAGTGAAACTTTGTATTATTTATATATTTAACAAGTTATGTTTTTGATTTTTGTTATCGTCTGCTTTCGAGTTGATTTTTTGTAGTAATGATACATAAACATTTATGTAAAAATTACTCATCTTGAAAAATTTGGCAAAGAAAACTTTTAACTTAAGAAGAGCATCAATGGTTTTATCTTATACAGCATTCAGAAAATAACAGAGGCTTTTTAGAGTGGTGAAAATGTATGTATGTATATATATATATATATATATATATATATATATATATATATATATATATATATATATATATTTTGACACAGATTTGTGATCAGGAGGTGAGATTACTACGGAAAACAAATACTTTTTCAATATTTAACATAACGCATTGTTTATATTTATCATTTTATTTTAAAATTGTCAAAAAAATCAATGTCAAAAAATTTACTAAACTTCTGTTGGTTACCCACTCTAGAGAAAAAAAATCCTATAAAATACGGGGTTACCTGTCAAAAATACCCATTCTGATTGGTATTGGTGTGAAATTTTCAGTGTTATTTCGCCTACGGTAGCCAATTTTCCGGAAATTTTTTTCATTGCCATGACAACGCGTCCAAAAAACCTTCTAATTGGCTTAAATCTTGTACGAAATTTTCTGTTAAATTTTTCGGTAAAAAATCACATATTACCTTTTTTTTTAATAACACAGAATATACCGAAAAGTATTTTAATCATGGACCTTTAAAATGAGCGAGACTAGTTCAATCACATTAACCTAAAAAAAAGATTGCAACTCAACTATCCTAAATACTTTAAAAACGTAAATATATTCTTTAAATTTGTTACGGGAAGCTATAACCGCTTTCTACGAAAGACCCTCTGCGAAACAATTTAAATCATTCTTTTATTTGCGGACTTTTAAAAATGCATCTATCGTAGGAAACGGCTATCGCAAAAAAAAGGAAAAACAAATATAATCTAAAAACTTTTATCAGTCACAAGGATAACGGAAACATTTTAGTCATTGTCACAGATTCTTCCAGTCCAGATGCATTACTCACTATGTTCTCAAATTCCGCTCCGAGGTCAAAGTCTAGAAAGAGTAAATTTTGGTCACATAGAACTGCACGTAACCAAAATTCCCCACCTACATGAATATAAAAACACAACACACAAATAATAAAATATAGGTTAGATGAAGGTATTTTGAGTTCGCAATCTTAACTCAAGAAAAAAGTTTAAGCTCAAAAATATCGCAAGTTTGTTTATTGTTTGTTCTCTTTATTATAAATGAAATAACAACTAAGGATCTAAAAGCATATCAACAGATTTAGGAACGTAGCACATCCTATGTCGAACATGTAAGAATAACATAAGCACAAACAAATGAAAAGTAAGTCTCCCCATTGGTCCAGATACGTTTGTAACCATGGTTACACCAGGTTATTTGGACCAAGCTATACATTTTTGTTCACTTTGTCATTTGATATGAGAACTGTCCGATTTTAAGTTTGACAAACAGGTGATTTTTGACAATTATTCTGCATGATTTCAGCATCTGGACTGGACTCTTTTGTTCTGTGGTACACTGGTTTGTTAAATAAGATACTATTGAATTCATAAAAATCTCAAAAAGCAAAGAATCCTTTAGAAATATGGGTAGAGTCCAAAGAACCGACGCTTTAATATCTACAAAATTTATTTAATCTAAAATGAGGATTGTTTTTAAAACTCTTTTTTATAAATTTGCATATACATTGTGGCAAATCCTTTTGGAATTGAATCAAGAAATCGATTCTTTGTTAAGGAGCCAAAGGTTGGAATTAATTACCTTACTTACCTTTTAAAAATAGGATCCGTAATCCGGATTCGTTATATTATTATAATTTTAAAATGATCCGGAATGGATTCTTTTTGGACGGATCCGATTTCAAAAGGAATCGATGCCTTATATTCGGAATTTGAGACAAATCAGTTTATAGATACCAAAATCCGCTGTTTTGAATACCCCATTTAAATTTCCAAATTTTGACCAAAGATTCTTAATTTCCAAATTTTGACCAAGCATTCTTAAAAACCCTTATATCCAGAATTTAAGGTAAATTGGTTTATAAATGCCAAAATTCGCCATTTAGAATCTTTAAATTTCCCAAATTTTTACCTAAAGGTATGTACAGGATTTCCGTATAATTGCGCACCTCTTTAAAATCTTTATTTTATAGATGAAAAAAATAGTTTATATGAAAGTTGCAGGATTTTTCATGAAGATTTTCATGGTGTAAGATAGAAAAGCAAATGATGATCGAAAAATTAACAAACCACTTTCAACTTCGTTATTTTAAATTTTTAATACACCCTGTATATGATTGAAATTAAATTCTGCTAATCTTCCTCTTTTAAATATATATATATATATATAACTTATCTATGTTCGGATAAACAGGTTGCAAGTTATTTGAATTTAAAATCTGTTCTTATAACCATAGTTAGCCATGGATACAACCCAAAGTTTGGCAAAGTTAAGTCGCGTTAGCCATGGTTCGTCTTGGAAACCAAACTAATATATAAATATTTGACAGGAAGTCAATTTTGGGTTGTATCCATGGCTAACTATGGCTCACATGGAGACAGGTGCAAATTCAAATGGCTTGCAACTCATTGCTACGAACATAGACAAGTTCTTCATATATATAGCTAGCTATATATATTATATATATATATATATATATATATATATATATATGTAATATATATATATGTATATGTATATATATATATGCCAAAAACGCGAAGACAATAAACAAAGAACACACATACAAACAAGGTGAACAAGAACGAATGTTTGTTCTTGTTTGTTTTCAGTGTGTACATACCTTAAGGTATACGACATGAAAATGGCACTTTCAAAATTCCTCTGAAGAGAGCTGATGGAAGAGCAATCCAGCGAGCTAATTCTTCAGAACAGAAGTTCAGAACAAAAAATTAACAAGTCTGCTATACCTTAGAGTGGTGGGTTATAAAATAGCGGTAAAAAAGACTTGCTAATCCTCATTTTAGATTAAATAAACATATTTTCGTAACTCAGTAATAATTACATTTAGAATTGGCTTATATCTTAAAAACTGGAGGGAATCACATTCAACAAAAATTGAATAAGATATGTATTTTGTATTATTATATACATGGAATGGATTTTTTTAGACTAAGATAATATATTATGTTTGAAAACACAGTTACTTTACCTACTCGCTCTTTAAATGCTCAATAGTCGGTATAAAAATAGCATAATATAACGCAGATATAATAATTTAAAATACTGAAATGCAACAAACACAGTCGGGTTTTATGCTAGATATTTAAGTAAACGAAAAAAAAGGTATTTTAAATATCTGCGGTAACCCATCCCGCCATCTAGAAGTGCCGCAATGGCTATTTATGTTATAGGTACATAAAATTGGTGTCCGATGATTAAACTTATTATTAAACGTAAAAATGAAATTACAACATATTTTAAAAATGTTATTTTCTCACTCCGATTTTAACCAAATTTGGTATATGGAGTTTTTTTGAGACTGATTACAAATCTGAAAACCTTTTTTTCGGCAACGTTTCCTTTTAGAGATATTCATCATCATGTTGAAATTCAAACTAACCTCATTTCCCCATTCCTTCTTTTTTTGCACAAAATTATTGATTTTTACCCTAATTTGGCAAATATTTTATTAACCTGTTAAAAACCGTTTTTTTATATTTATTTTATACCTTTCTACGATTTAATGAAAAAAGTGAAAATAAACTTTAAAAAATGGTTTTTAAAGGTATTTATAACTATTTGTAAATTTAGTGTAAAAATTACATATTGTGTGCAAAAAGGGGGGTTAAGTGAAAATGGGGGTTAGTTTGATTTTCAACGATGATAATTCTCAGCGTTACCGAAAAAAGATGTTTTTCAGATTCGTGATAAACGCCCCAAAAATTTCTGTATAAAAAATTTTGGGTTTAAAAATCGGAAGCCAACTTTTAGCAATCAAAAAAAAAAATTGAATACATTTTATTTTATTTTCACTCCGCATCCATTCAATACTGAATACTGCTCTGTTTATGGCGCTGCTGCAAGGCAGATTGCCAGTCGCATCCATTCACGTAAGGGAAATTACTTGAAAACTGGGTTAAAGACTTGAAAAATGGTTAAGAACGGCTGATTTAAGTTTTAGGACCTACTAAATGGTAAATTTGGCAACATTGTAAGTGGGCTGAAAGCCTATTTAAAATTTACAATGCAGTACTACCTTTAGAAATGTTTATTAAAATAAAGCTTATAAAGGCCCTTGAAACTGTTTGTTGTTTTAAATATTTTGCATTAAATTAACTAAATTATGAAAAATTATACAAGACTACAAAGCAAATAAATAATAGTGACTTTGCCACGTTGTCAAATGTATCGCTCAAACCAGTTGGGTTCTGTTGTCAGCTGTCAAATATACCTTGTTTATCAGAATCTAGCATAATTATTAAAGACGTAACATTTTTGAAATAATCCATTTAACACTATAAAAAAATCTAATTTATCTCTATAATCAACACAGCTTTCACTACATTTCCGCTGTTGTCTAATTTCACTTTATCGAAAGATATGTATCTTGTTTCAATCTTGTCTTAGTCAATTAAAAAAAATCAGGTTTGTCAACTCATGGCATTTTAACCCTTAAAATATACGAGACTTTGAAAAATTTCCGTAAAGGGGGCGCCATCTATACTAACTTTTTTTAAATTTAGGGCCGTCAATATACACACTCTCAACGCAAAAAATTAAAAATCTTGTATATTAGCTAAGAAAAACGTCCAAATTATCGAGAAAAATACTGAATCAGAAAGAACAAAAAAAACAAATTAAACTAAAAATTTCTTATAAATAAAGTATATACAGAATATTTAAAAAGGGAATAAAATATTTACCAGTTATACATAAATAATATTTTTACTAGCTAGGAAAAATCTCTACAAAAAAGAAAACGAGGGAACAAAAATATTTTGTTATCAGGTACTTGGGCACAGAGGTTAACATTAAACTGATTGGTACCGTTATGGGACTCTTTACAGTGTGGGAGATGGAGGAGTGAAAAAACGGGTTTTTAATAGTCGGCCAACAAAAAAATTGATAATTTAAGTTATTAAGGTAGTTGTATAGCGAAAGTCGTATTAAACAATTACGCTAGAGTATATAGTAGTCGGTCAGCCGTCGTATTTGATTATATTTACGTGATTCTGAGGCCTTTGAGGATTTTTGAAGACGAAAAAGTTTTATATAAAAATTTACGGATTTTCCATATTTCTTTGAAATTATAGTAAAAAAATATGCATAAAAAAAGGAAAATTACAATTATTTTTTAAATTTTAAATATCCTATATAGCTACACGAAAAGATTTTTTTCGATTCTAGTATAAATATACAATGAATATTTACGAACATTTTTTAAAATTTTTAAAGGTAAAATTTAAAAAATTACAAAGTTTCATTTAAGGTTATGGGAAATTTAAATTTATTTTTGATAAATCCCGTTTTAATGAGAACGTCGTTGAAAAATTTTTTAAAAATTTCTGTGCATTTTAAATAGTATTTTTTCAGGTCTAAATTTTTTTCATTTAGCTATTTTTTTAAAGGGTAAATTTTTCCAAAATTCTGAAAAGATTATACGTATTCCTTGATGGTTTAAAAATTTTATAAAATCAAATTTTCCTGCACGTTTTATGAGTTCGTCCCCCTTCCTCGTTCTCCAAGCTTTCAAACTTTGCTCTGACTTACTATTTCCAAAATTCTTCGACTAAATGCTCTTTTTAAAATCTGGCAACTATGTTTCAAAACAATCAGAAAATTCTGACGCATGGCACTGTATACTTCATTCGGGGGTTTAAATACATCCCTTGTTGCCAGATTGTTTTAGTTATTTCTTCCACGAGTTTTAATAAAATTTAATTTGTCATTTTTTTTAAATTAAATTATTTTAAAAACTTTATTGTAAAAATCAATAAATTTAATTTTAAAAAATTCCTTTAGATTTTGGGTTTAAAGTTTTTTTTAAAAAGTTAAAGTTTAGAAAATTATATGTAAGTAAAATTTTCGTCATTCCGTATAGTACAATGTATAAGAGCCTCACAAACACTATCTTTGCAATTAAATATTTTTGGAACTGTATTGTTCATAAATTTCATTCTGCACCAATTGATAAAGGATTATTCAAATAATGATAATTATGATACAACTACCTTAAAAAAAATTAAAATTATTATTCTTCAAAATAATTTGCAAAAAATTATACCTCCATAAAGCACGCGGCGGCAGAAAAATAATTTTTACTGCCAGAGTCCTAATAACAAAATAAAACCTAATTTTACGAAATTGAATATAACAGCCATGTTACAGATTTTCGAAGAAAGAGAAAAAAAATCGATATTGGACACTACTTGTCAATTTAATGTTAATCTCGGTACCTCATAAAATTGTGTATATATACGTGAAAACACATGCGTGAGACGAGTACACATAACCTCACAATGAGAGTAAATATTTTAATTATGGGCTTGAGTTTCACTGGGGTTCTTAGACAGCCGAAACCTGGGTTTCTTCGTCATCTGTAAGAGAAAAACAACTATTTACAATGCATCAAAAGTCCGTAAAATGTAATTCATAGATCATTAGAGGAGGTTACAAATACCTAATTATAAGAAATATAATATTATTTATTTTGCTTTAATTAAATTGATTATACGATATAGCATTTGTTTGTGGGGAAGTTCTTATCAGCATCTATTATATTCAGTGTTTTTTGGCAAACGAGATCAGTTTGATATAGTCGCAATTATACCCATTTGTAATGACGTCATTTTGGTTATCTCTGTTTAATATAGAGAACCTGCGTAAGAGCTTGTGGCGCCTCTCTGGTTAGTTTTTTAAGTTCATACGTGAGAATGGGCTGTTTATAAACATGCATTTCAATACTGAAATCACGATTTTTTGTTAATTATTTCTTTGTAATCTTTACAAATTTTATACATAAATATATTAAAATAACTAATTGAAGGAAAGTCATTATTATATGATTATAAGTGGAAAAAACACTAAAAACAAGCCAAGATCTGGTAAAACCGGTTGTTGTGTGGTGGTGTGTCATAATACAGTAAAATATAAAATTGTTTCCATTAAAACCTTCTATAATAGAACGTCAATAAAAGTGGATAAAACAAGGAAGTTTAAAGGTGTATGGAAGCCCAATGCTATGGCCCATTCGATCAAAAAATGTCCAGCCCAGTATGAAAATAACTGTCAGAGTTGGCCCCGCCGATTCTGCGCAATAACAAAATTCCACGAAATAGTTTAATGTGTTGCCTACTTACACACTGATAAATCAGAGTGAAGTTAGCCAACACATTATAATCTTATGAGAGCCGGAATACCGTTTTTTGGATTGATAAAAACCTTCTTATTTTAGTGATTAGTGTTTATTAAATTGTGACTATAATTTTGTGTTTATTGTTTGTTACTTATAATATCGTAACAAAATGACTAGAGGTTGTATGGTTTGTCTTGCAAATCCAAGGGTACATACCCGTCTTTTTAACTTTAGGTAAGTATTTTTTATATTTTAATTAGGTGCTTTTATAAGACGTAACGTTAGGTAACCGAATAAATAATAATATATCAATTATGAATAATAGAAAATAAAAATTTCATAGGAAATATTAGTGAGAAAACTAAGGCAATCTTAACTATCTTTTAGATGATTTACACAATCTTTGTGTATTTCTGTGGATTATTAAAAGAAATAAGGTTTACATTTAGGTACTTTTATTTCATTTAATAATTTAGTACACTCTTTTAAAGGATCAAAAATTTTTGATTACTGGGCAGACCAGGCAAATTTTAATATATACAGGTCCCTCTAATTGAATGAAAGGAAGTACAATTTGGTACGGTTTTTGGCTATACAAATCTAAAAAAATTCGGCAATGTTTCGTTTTCGAGATATTCATCATCAAAATTGAAAATCAAACTAACCTTATTTACACTATTCCTCCTTCTTTTGCACAAAATTCTTGATTTTTATACTAAATTGGCACACAATATTTCACAAACACCTTTTAAAAACTTTTTATGTTTATTTTACACCTTTTTACGCTTTTATTTTTAAGCAAATATGGCTGCTGCCTTTGAACTTAAAAAATTCGCAATTTTATGGAAAAAGATGTAAAATAAATAAAAATACAAGGTGAAGAACACTGATAAATAAAACTACTATGTGTTTTTACCACTAAAATACAAGGTTTTAAAAGGTGTTTATAAAATATCGTGTACCACTTTAGTGTAAAAATTAAGAATTATGTACAAAAAGAAGGGAGAATATAGTGAAAATGAGGTTAGTTTAATTTTCAACTTGATGATGAAGATCTCGGAAACGAAACGTTGCCGAAAGATACTTTTTCAGATTTGTAATCAGCGCCCCAAAACCCTGTATACCCAAATTTGATCAAAATCGGAGAGTAGGCAACTTTCGAGACAATACCATTTGTTTAAAATAAATTAGATTTTTGGTTTCTTAATCTTGCATTATCAACTTTTTAAGCTCGACATACTGTACACACTAATATTTAACGGATGCTGTTACAATGGATACTCAGGTACCAAAGGTTACTAAATATTTTTAAGCACTGTTATTCTGTCTCATGAATGTTTGTTATTAGTGAAAAGTATATGCCTAAAAGCAGTTATAAAAATTTTCACTTTTTAATGTACAACCAGAATCTTAGGATTAGATTAAACTCATTTACACTATCTTGCCCTTCTTTTATCACAAAATTGGTGATAAGTACATAATACTATAAATACAATGTTTGAAATTTATTTTAAAAAACCCGTGTTTTTATTTATTTACAAAGATTTTTGGTAAAAATACAAAACTTCCAAAAATATCGACCATTTAAATAGAAGGCAGTAAAGTGGCGTCATCTATTCTTTCCATATTATATCAGATGATATAAAATCTAATATTACACAATAATTTTAAATATTATATAATAGTATCCTTTAATAACCAACAATTTTGTGCAAAACAAAAAAACTGTGAATGTTGGAATTTGACATTTGATGATGTCAATTTTATAGATAGTAACAAAGAATTATGGAAATCCGGCCCTGACCTACTATTCATTGCGCAAATTCCGCGGGGCCAACCCCCCTATTCCCGCTGCCCTGCACGCCTGGACAATTTTGTTCTACATTATTGGGCTTCCATACACCTTTAAACTTCCTTGGGATAAAAGCAGTGAACTGTATTAAAAAAGTGTATATGCGTTGACAATAAATATACACTATGTACAGGGTGTCCTATTTTCGTGTGTTTTATGGGGTTTCTCGCTTATGAGTGAAGTTACAAAGATGCGGTTTTCGCGACACCGTGCTACTTTTTTGTCAAACGCCCCCTTAAGAAAATTATTTTTATAAACAGCATAAAAACATGCAATTATTTACTTTTTAACATAGGCGGCTTTGGTTTAAAGGCATTTTCCGTGGCCTCTCTTAATTCCTCAATTGTTTCATACCTCCTCGAGTATATTTTACCTTCTAAATATCCCCACAAAAAATAATCTAAAACTGAGAGGTCCGGAGACCGTGGTGGCCATCGAATAGGCCCGTGCGTGGCTATAAATCGATTAGGAAAGTGCTGTTTCAACCAGTTTTTGTATCACGTGAGGTTGTGAGCCGGAGCACCATCTTGTTGGAAATAGATGTCATTTACTTGAACAAGGGAATATCTTCCATAATAGTCATTGCTTTTTCTTGAAGGATTTGTATGTATCTATCAGAATTCAATTTCCTTGGTAAATACAATATTCAATTCTTCTTCCCAAAATGATACAAGAAACATTGAATCCAAACCTTCCCTGGCGTTCCCTGGGAAAAATAACGTGTTCATTTTCCTGGCTCCAAAACCTTGAGTTATTCCTATTGAGGATACCCGCACTGGTAAAATGGGCTTCATCCGACCAAATGATGTTCCTTTCAAAATTATTCTGCCTTTCACACATATTGAGAAACCAGTTACAAAACTCCACTCTCCGCTCAGGATCGCCAGGATGAAGATTGTGCACAAGTTTATACTTGTAAGGTTTGAATTTATGTCGTTTCAATATTTTTTCGACTTTTGTTTTGGATACTCCGATATTTTCTTCTATTTGCCTGCAAGATGATGCCAAAATATTTATTTCAGCTACTTCATTATCTTTACTATAATTTTTTATTAAATGACCCATATTGAATTAGATTGTTTTGTATTTTACGAAATATGCGCCTATCAGGCTGTCTTCTTTCAGGAAATCTATATAGAAATCGAGAAAAAAGTCAAATTTGAAAAAAATATTATTCGTTCTTCTAACGTACCTATTTAGATAAAGCTCCGCCGCCTCATCGACGTCTTCGTTGGATAATATGAAACATCTATTCATATCATACTTTTCAAAATGTTCAAAATTTTGTTTTTGTGCCATATTTTTTAGATAAATGACAACAATAATCTAGGAACTAGCATTGAAAATTCAATAGCAATCATTTGATGTTGATTAATTTGACTGTCATTAATTTAAACCAAAGCCGCCTATGTTAAATAGTAAATAACTGCATGTTTTCATGCTATTTATAAAAATAAGTTTCGACTATATTATATTTTTTAGAAAGCTCTCAGTGTGGCAAATAATAGACGAAAAAATATACGGGGTGTTTTATTTATTTTATCATTTAAAAAAGTGCAACTTTGGCTAATATCTCAATGAAAGTAAATCCGAGAAAAATTTCAAGTACGCCACTGTATTCTGCGTAAAAAATTCTATAAGGGTCCGTTTTTATCTTTTCGATAAGTTATCAGATACCTGAGATACAAGGGGTAACCGAAAATACAACTTTTTTAAAATCACCCTGTAGCGAAGAAACTAAGGGGGCTAGGACAAATCTGTTTGCGGCATATTTCGTTTGACAAAAAAGTAGCACGGTGTCGCGAAAACCGCATCTTTGTAACTTTACTCATAAGCGAGAAACCCCGTAAAACACACCTTAGTAACCTTTGCGGTTTTACTTACTTTCTATAAGTCCAATTTAATTGTTACTATTTTTTTCCTAAGAAACTTCCGGTTAAAAGGATTAATCAGCTTTTTCGAGAGTCTTTTAACACTAAAAGTCCGAAAGCCTCTCTAAATCGTAATTTGTCATCGAAATTGTAAAGTGAGTCGTCAAGTCCACAATGAAAACGTTTGTATGGTCAAACCATGATAATGACTGTATCAGATTCTAATGAAGAGTCAGTCAGTTCGTCGTCACCTGGAGAAAAGTAAGAGCGTCAGTCAAAAATCACGATGAAAATGTTGAAATTACCGGCCATCTGCATGTTGTTTAAAATTCTATTAACACATCCCAAGTAGCAAATGTTACGTCATCTAAGTTACGTCATTGTGACGTCAAGCTGCCACCTAGGAAGAATTTGCATGTTCCGTGCTATAATTTTAAACACATTGCAGATGGCACGTTAACAATATGGGACAGAAATCACGCACCCACCTTGATCAGTATCCGGATCAGTGTGATAATGGTAACCCTGAGTCACCCCTTCGTGAGAGTGCGCCCTGCCGAGCCTGTGGAGGCGAGCCATATGAGCGGCAACACTGTACGAAGGAGGCTGTCTTCTGTTGGCACCTAGAAATAAAAATTGGTAAAACAACTGAGTTCCTGTCCAATAATTTTATAGCACATAAAGCGTTTTGTAAAGATCTGTTAGAAAAAAAATCGTGTATTAATATACATCAAAAGCTTTAGTTAATCAAAGAATTACAATCTCGGGATTTGGGGGATAAAAAATATTTTTTGACGTATCACTTTTAAATAAATTACAAAGCTCTGCTTCATGTTTCTGATGAACTTTTTACGAAATAAAGCCTCGTGCAGTCAAAAGTCAAACGTTAGAAAGTCAGTCTATTTTGACACATTAATCGTGAAGTTCATTGCTACACTGTACTTCCTAATTTTAGTTTTTTATACACCCGTATACCATAACACGGAAATTAACACTGTACCACAGCTATCTAAAACTAAAAGAGCTATGAAGTAGCAGATCTGGCAACACAGCATACTAGGCTTGCAAAACACGTGCGCTTCGTCGGCCTTGTCGGTTTCTTTGAATGCAGTTTGAAAAGTAAACGCAAACGATTGATACGCAAAAAATAATT
Organism: Listronotus oregonensis; assembly: GCA_019359885.1. NCBI lineage: Eukaryota > Metazoa > Arthropoda > Insecta > Coleoptera > Curculionidae > Listronotus > Listronotus oregonensis. Next base: position 2,601 of record JAHBCN010005814.1, on the reverse strand, counting down.
TGTGTGTTTAAAAAATAAAAATAGCAGCCTATAGTTTTAAATTAAGGACTAATTAAAGTAGTGTAGTATTGCATATTGCATAAGTGAACTAAAAATCGTTGTTTTTTCGTTTATATGTAACATTGTATGTATGTATATTTCCGGGAATGTAAAACAAATTACCACAGCGTTATTAAAACAGAGGGACATCAAACAACATTTATTTCACAAAGAAAATTTTTCTGTGACTAATTCTTCAGTGGTGTGTTGGAAACAATTTGATAATAGTGACATTTTGAGAACTGAAACATATATAGATAAAAGTGGAAAAATTCCGGAGTTTCCTTTGACGTGCCCTAAATTATAGCATGCTGCAATACCAAGGCTTTATAAGAACCAACCGAAATGTTTAGGAAATCCTAAAAAGTACCCCAAAAAGAAACCCTGAAGAAAGAAGGAAGGAAGGAAGAAAGTCCTCGTAGAAACTTACGAACAAGAACATGGGATTGAAAGCTTTCTTCAAAACGACCTTATTACTGATTTTAGTAGTTTTAAAGCGGAAATTGACAAAAAAAAAAACCTAAAAAATTGGGGATATGCAGACTCTTGTGTCAAAAATATATAGTTGTATATCGATCATTGCTTGTGTTTATATATATTTACTTAACCAAAATTTATTAACATCCCTAACTATTGCAAGCCTTCTAAGTGGACATTTTTATATTTCCTTGGAAGACTAGTGTAAGTGCGGTACAGAAGTAAAGAAACTATATCAAAAAGTTGCCCTTATTTTAAGCAATATTTTTTTAGTAATTATACCAAAATATAAACAATTCCGTTTCATTACAAACTCAGTTAAATACTTTTCGAACTCGCCTAGAAAAGATGTAAAAAGAGACTTTCCACTTTGACGGATAAGTATTAAAGAAACTTTTAATGTAATAACTATATTTACGAACAAGGTTACCAAATATATTTATAAATAATAAGTTTATTTTGACATTAATAAGTGTGTAAATGTGCAACAAAAACAATATTAGCTCCAAGCAATATCGTCAGGACTATATTAAGAAAATCATATAAATACCGGTAAGTTCACCAAAAAATATCATTATACATATTCTAAAAGTTATTTACATGTTTTAAGTAAGTGTAAAACCCGAACAATGAACCCAGTTTTGCTTTTTTAAACTTGTTATTAAGTACAGATTATGTTTTTTAATAATAATATTTTAGATATGTGTTGTTTTCGGTTGATTTTAATTATCACAAAAATTACTGATTAATACACTTTTAGCCAAGTTTTAAAAGTTACATTAATTTATTTGCAAAAAACAGTTAAACAGTATAAGAATAAAGCCTTAAAAATTAATATTTTTTAAAGTCTAGCAATAATTTGAAAAAATAATAATAGGTTCCGAATATTCTAATATGGCCTAGGTTTTCCGGACACATTAGTGTTTTTTAGGGCCATATAGTATAGTATTTAAAATTATGTTTATTTTTAAAATAATACCTGTATTTTGTTTAAAATTTTATAAAAAATGTTTATTTAGCGCAATCTGCTTAGAACTCATTAAATTAAACCAGCCCAGGACGCAGTGTTGTTTGCAACGTTGCCTTTCTTGCTTCATGGCTCTTTTGTTATAGAAGGCTGTGACTGTACCAATGACAAGTATGCTTTTCACTATAGACGCCCAAAACAATGCTAAATTTTTGGTAATAGGTTTGGACAGTCGCTTACTGGAACAGACGTCCATCGAGAAAAAATACGTTCACACGCTGTAATATAAACTGTTGCCAACGCTATAACTATAGTAACAGTAATTAGAAAGTATTTTTGTGGAAAATATTCCAAATTCGTTGTACCAATAATAATTTAAATTGGTAATTGTTTAAACGTGTAGCTCTACTTTTTTGGAATTTAAAATCAACATGTTAAAAAAAATAAGATGTCAAATAATTTTATTCTTAAAATTCATTAGGAATAGAATAATTAAAAAAAAAAAAAATCCAAAAATAGATATTAAAAAAAATCAATTTATTTGTTTTTACACGTAGAATATGAAGCAAATCACTAGAAATTGCTAAACTTAAATTAATACATTATATTTACAAAAAAACTTAAAAAAATACCCATATTCTTATTTTCAAAACAAAAATTAACCCCCAATTTTTTTTGGTTTTACTTAAAATATTCGTAAATCCGCCATAAAATGGAACAAAATGAAAAAAGCACGCAAAAATAGAGATTAGTGTTTTTATCATTAAAAATAGGTGGAGCCACCCATCTAAACAATTACCTTTAATTTTTTTTTGCTGTATAATAATAAAATTTTAACTATGTACATTTTTTCTTTGGATTTATGTATGCCTTTGTATGTCTGTCTGTTTAAAATTAAACATAAGGCCTTCAAATTTGAGAAAAAAAATGTTATAAAAAGAATAAACACTTTGTTAACAGTTAGTTCAGTGAATGTAAGTAAGAAGAAATAATATTATTGACGAATATTTTTAGACATATTAATAAATCCACCTAAAAACGTCATTAAAAATACAAATTTTAATTTCTTATTATTACCATTACAGAGAATACATGCAGAGACAGCACCATATGCAAGA
>JAHBCN010005813.1:0-53015 GCA_019359885.1 Listronotus oregonensis | reverse complement strand
TACGCCTATACAAACAAAAAAAAGATACAAAAAAATTTCATAAAAAAAAAAAGTTCAAAATTGTCAAAAAAATTTTTAAAAACTTTTTTAAAGATAAATAAAAAAATATAAACGAAAAATGTAATTTTGAAAAAAAATTTTTAAAACCAAAATAAAAAAAAGATTTTTTCTCATTAATGGGGATTTTTATTTTTTTTTTTTTTTTAAATTTATAAATCATTTATTTTATTAATTTAAATCCCAAATCACTTAAAATTTGCAGAAAAAAATTCAAAAATAAAAAAATAATAATTTAAAATTTTTTTCAGTGGTGTACTCTGAAAAAATCCTGAAATTTCGGTTTTTTAATTATAACTCAAAAAAAGATGCATTTAGCCAAAAAGGTCATATAACTTAAATTAAAGTTCTTTTAAAAGTACATTGTTTATTTTATATAAAATTTCGTGTATCTTTTATAGTTTTTAAGATATTGACGTTTAAAATTTAAAAAAAAAATCGTTAATATCTTAAATTAGGCCTTTTCTTGATTATTTCCTGTTTGACTCCCAATTTTGACTTTAGATTTGTGTTTAGCGAAAAAAAAATCTTCAGAAAATCCTAGTCCGACACGTAATTGATAATTTTCTACTTTTTAGTTCGGTTTGCTATAAGAGCGTGTTTTTTTTTAAGTTTTTTTAAACTAAAATTTATTATTTTCTGTTTAATAGTTAACTTATTTTTTCTAAATTTCCATATTATATGATGGCATAAAAATAGTCTATTCTTTTTAATTTATTGGTATAATCCTGCAAACAAGAAAAAAAGTTCTTAATTTTTTTATAAATATAATATGGTTTAAAACCAGTTTTATTAGTTGCTTGATTTAGATCTTTTAATTATTTAAATATTATACCTGTTGTAATTATACAGACCAAAATACCATTGTTCTTTGTGCTTTATCTACAACATAGGTATAAAATATACATTAAAAAAATAACTTAATTAATCGTTTATTTGAAATAAATTAAATTAAAACAAAAAAAAAACATTTTTACGCAATAAATAACGAATAGTCAAATAGTCTTAAATTAAACAGTAATAGTAAAGATTTAAAAAATTAATTGTTAATGTTTATGTTGTCAAAAAAAGTATCACAAAATAATAGGTTAAAAACGGTTACTTACTAGTACCTTTATCGTTCCAACGTGTTGATTGGTCGATGGGAGGGGTATATAGCCCGCTTTGCATGCTGATTGGTCGCCCCCTCCCTGTCGACCAATAAGCACGTTGGAGCGAGAGAGGAAGGTTAGTGTGCGATTTTTTTCTTTTGCGCACTCTTGTTTGCACCGCCGAGCAGCGGGGGTTCTCGGGGAGTGCTCGAAGGGTAGAACAGTTAACTGATATTAGATTGTAAAACCCTATGTTCTTTGGGTAAACCGGGAGGGGGAAACTACCCCCCGCGCCACCCCCGGCCCCACGAAGTTGCAATCCGGCCCCGCAAACAAAATTAAACACAAAAAAGGGAAAAAATCAGTTCTTAGATGAGCTTTGGGGACACTTGAAGGCATTCAAACTGCAACTTAAATTGTTTTGTAGTTGTGTAGCAAAAAAAAAAAATTACTCTTTTTCCCCAAAAATGAGCAGTATATTACCTGTCTCAGAAGACCACTTAAATAAGTTTGCACAACAACTTAAGAAACTACACGACGAGTTTTGGGGTAGAGATTTTTAAAATTTTAACAACATTGAGCAGTCTTTAAATATTTTTTCAATCCAATGTAAGTTGTAAAAACCCCCCCGATTCAAATTGAAAATTAGTCAAAAACCCCCGGGAAGAAGTTTCTTAATCCAGTAAATTGGAAATTTTTGTTTTGTTGGTCAAAAACCGAAAAAGTTGTGAAAAAATTCTAGGGCCCAATTTTTTTTGGGAAAAAAACCCCTTTTTTTTCCTAAAAATTTAAAAAAACCTTCAATAGGCTTTGAGACCTTTTTTCCCGAAAAAAATTTTTTTTAACAAATGGGCCCCTTTTTTATAAATCATAAAAAAAAAAAGTCTCCGAACCCTTCCCAAAAATTTAAAAAATTTTTAAAATTGCTTTTTTATTTTTAAAATTTTTTTTTTAAATTTTTTGCAATAAATGACAGCCCAAAGAAATTTTTTAAAATTCCAAAAAAGTTATTTCCCCCATATTTTGTCAAAAAATTTGGGCCCAACAAAAAAAATTTCCCCATCCTTTAAAAAAAAATTTTAAAAAAAAAAAATCCCAAGGGAAAAATGGTTCATTTAAATGGGGCGCTTTTTAGTTCCGGGGATTCATCTTCCGAAATCTAAAATTAAGTCTAACCCCTCCCCCCCCCACCCCCCAAACGGAAAAAATACGAAACCCAAATTTTTTTTGGGGAACCCGGGGGTTGGGCCCAATTTTTTCTTTTTCCCCTTTGTAACCCCTTAAAAAATTTACAAAAATAAGTTGTGTTTTCTTATCCGTAGTAGTTTATTTTGTAAAGTTAAATTACAACTATTATCCTAGTCTGGTAGCTGTATTTTATTAGAAAAGTCTACATCCACATCTTTATATATGTACTTTTTAGAAAAGTGTATGTATGTAAACCTCTACTAGGAATTTAATTTTTCCCTTTAAGCCTGTAAAACTGCAAAGAAATGTAATTTCAAATTTGTTAAATTTTATAGCGGTATATTATAAAGTTTTAGCTACAATTTTTTTTTAACAAAAGAAAAATAAGAAAAGAGCGGAAAAAGAGATTTAATTGTTAATTTTATGATTTTCTAAATAATTAAAATTAAAATTTTTTAAAATTTTTTAGAAAACTTTTCCCCCAAAACGATTGGAAAGAAAATATTTATTTACAAAAACATAAGGATTCTTATCGTTTACATTTGTTTATCCCTATTTTTTTATTCAGAATACGAACTTTTTTAAAAAAATGCAGTTATTTTTTTTTAAACCCCAAAAAAAAAGAACCAAAGGGGCCTTTTTTAAAAATTTTAAAAAAATTTTTTCCATCAAAACACTTTCACAAATTTTTTAAAAAAAGAATAAGATTTTGACAAATATATAGAGTTTAAAAATGTAGAAATAAAGTACCTAAAGATAAATTTTTGTAACTGACAGATAATTTTAACTGTAAAAACAAAATATTTTCTTACTTAAATAAATCAAAACGAAATAAAAATAAAAGCACCGAAAATTAAAAATTAGATCAAATAAAAATAAAACAAATATAAACGAGAACAAAGAAAAATATTTTAAAACCTCTCTCTCCCTTTTTATGGATCAATCGGTTTCTTAAGCATATTTAACAGAATCATATTTGTCCAAGAAGTTAAGATATGGCAATTTTTATGCTAATATTATGTATGTATGTTGTATGTTTGTTCGGGTCAAATCTTGCAACTGAATTTTAAAGCAGTTATCCTTAACCAATTCAGCTAAAATTTTGCATTCACAATGCATGGTTAGCTAAGTAACGTTATTGTACATCCAATATGGCAGACCGCCCAAGATGGCGAACTAGTTTTTGCTGAGAGGAATACGAAAAATAAATTGAACTCATTTTAAATCCAATATGGCGGACTAGTTATTTTTTATGCACTTCCACAATATGGGTACCAAATGAAAGGGTTTGCTAAGAAGAATACGAAAAATAAAATAACGTTACTCTAAACCAATATGGCGGACGGTCCAATATGCACTCCAATAACATGGATATGAAATGAAAGGGTTTGCTTAAAACAATAGAAAAAAATAAAATGACGTCACTTTAAATCTTATATGGCAGACCGCCAAGATGGCGGACTAGTTATTTTTATGCACTCCTATGATACGGGTATTTATCAAATGAAAGGGTTTGCTAAGAAGAATACGAAAAATAAAATAACGTTACTCTAAATTCAATATGGCGGACGGTCCAATATGCACTCCCATAACATGGATATTAAATGAAAGGGTTTGCTAAAAACAATAGAAAAAAATAAAATGACGTCACTTTAAATCTTATATGGCAGACCGCCAAGATGGCGGACTAGTTATTTTTATGCACTCCTATGATATGGTATATATCAAATGAAAGGGTTTGCTGAGAAGAATACGAAAAATAAAATGACGTTACTCTAAATTCAATATGGAGGTCGAGCCAATATGCACTCCCATAATATGGATATCAAATGAAAGGGTTTGCTAAAAACAATAGAAAAAATAAAATGAAGTCACTTTAAATCTTATATGGCAGACCGCCAAGATGGCGGACTAGTTATTTTTATGCACTCCTATGATGTGGGTATATATCAAATAAAAGGGTTTGCTGAGAAGAATACGAAAAATAAAATGACGTTACTATAAATTCAATATGGAGGACGGTCCAATATGCACTCCCATAACATGGATATCAAATGAAAGGGTTTGCTAAAAACAATAGAAAAAAAAAATAAAATGACGTCACTTTAAATCTTATATGGCAGACCACCAAGATGGCGGACTAGTTATTTTTATGCACTCCTATGATGTGGGTATATATCAAATGAAAGGGTTTGCTGAGAAGAATACAAAAAATAAAACGTCGTCACTATAAATCCAAGCTGGCGGACTAGTTTTTATATGTACTCCCATGAGAAGGGTATCAAATGAAAGGGTTTGCTTAAAAGAATACGAAAAATAAAATGACGTCATTCTACCTTCAACATGGCGGACTACCAAAGATGGTGAACTTTTTGGTTATTTCTGGTTATTCATGATATGTATATCAAATAAAAGAATTTAAGGGAAAAATCAAAACGGCGAAAAACAAGATGGCCGCCATACCAATTTTAAAGGGTCATAACTCGGCAAAGGTTAGGGATAGTTTGGTGGTAAACAAACTTAGAAACATGTCCACCGATAACTAAAAATAAAAAATTAAATAATAGTAAAACAACGTTTTTAAAAGCAAGCTTTACATGCAATAAGAAAAAGAAAATAAACTTTAAATTAAATCAAACTCATAACATTCTTACATTATAAAATTTATATGATATAAAAGCTAATCGCGAAATTTACTGTATAGTTAAATAAGATTACAATACGTAACTTAATTTTGGCATAAGCAATTCTAAAAAAAATATATCTATGTTTTTTTTATAAAATAGGTAAACCTCGCGACAAGCTTTTATATTATTTAAATTGTGTAATGTGTAATTGATGAGTTTAATTTAATTTAAAGTTTATTTTCTTCTTTTTGGTGCATGTAATTAAAAGTTTGTGTTTAAAAATTGTTTTAATATTAATTTATTTTTAAAAAGTGGGGTATGGATAAATTTCTATAAAAGGACGTATGGTTATGATCCAAAACCATCTACATAAAAAATGTACAGACGAATCATGCATGTTATTTAATGTTGAGTTTACCTTTAGTTTTTGATGGCCTTCTTTGTACTTTGATCGTTTTCTATTGCGTTCTTTGAATAAAATCTGGAAAAGATATATTTATGTAATAGCTTTTTTGCAAAGGCATATTAGCATTTATAAGGTTGATTTTTTTAGGAGTTTTTTTTGTTTAATACAGATCTATAGTTGAATGGATTATACAATTTGAAATTCAAAACAGGTTAATATCATTTTCAATATAACCGGAAATGTTACAAAATTTAGTAGTTGAAATGTAACCCTTAATAACCCAATTAATAGAAACAAAGGAAGGTTAAAAAAAATCTGACCCAGCGGAATTTTTGTGAAAACGTCTATTTAGGTGTCTTACATTATATTCAAAAAAGTACCGTTGAGCAGTGGGGTTTGCTGTTATATTTATAAAACTAGTTATAAAGAAAAGCTAGCGAATAAAATTCTACATAAAAGGGGTTTTACATTTTCTTTTTTTTGTAAAATTATTCATTTCAAAGTAAAAATGCAGCATTAGCATGTACGTACTAATTTTCACACACTTTTGAGAAAGAGCTTGTATGAAATCATAACATAGCCAGTAAGGTAGCGATCAATAATACGTATAGTACTATACCTATTTACCTTTAACATACGATTGGCAAATTGTCCAAAAGATGGTAATGTGTTCTGCAAGGAATTTAGGTACCTACAGATTTTTGTTGTCTAAGGTAGCAATCAATAATACTCAAATATTTATTTTTAATTGATGCTAATGATGTGCAACTTTATTGGCATAAACAGGTCTTTTGTGTAAGTTTTAAACTTCAGATTTTTAAAGCATGAAAAGTCAATAGACAAACTTTTGTTACAAAAATTTGAGTCACTTTTTTTCGAATAAATTGACAAAATGTTAGACGCATGGATTAATTAATCGGTAAAAGTTCCGAAACCTTTTGGAGGAAATAGGACCTTTTAATTCTCTTATAATTTCACTTAAATTTTTGGAATTTTTTAAATTTTAAATATCATCTTAAACAACTGAAAAAATGATAGAGACAGTAGTTTTAAAGTATAGGAAGGTTTCGGGGGTTTCTTATGGGGCTAATTACGATTATCAGACGAAGGCTGAATTAAGTGACCCACAAAATTTAGCGAGACTAAAACCCAATTAGTTTTCGGCCTTCCGTTTAGAATAGTAAATAGAAGACATTCCGTTCTCTATGTTATCCGTAGAGGAGAAGAAAGCCATAGTGGATAACATAGATAACGGGATATCTTCTATTAACTATCCTAAAACGGAGTAATACTTTTCATATACACCGCGTCAGTAAAAAATGTTTTTTTTTTTTTTTAATAAGATACCTACCCACTTCGGTAAAAATTGATGTCGATTTTACCGAGTGTGATTTTAGTAAGGCATTAAAAGTAGGATTTAATATTCTACCAAAGGACAATGACATTATTTGTCCTACAATTAGTCGCTTTTCCTTTCTGTTATATACTGTGCACTCGATAAAGCCCTACTGAGGAGATCCGTGAAACAGACAAGCCCGTCAAAAAAAATTTTATATTAAAAAACCAAAAACCTCTGCCCCCCAAAAATTTATGGAAAAAAAGGGAAAAAAAAAACCCAAAATTTTTAAAAAAAAATAAATTTCTTTAAAAAACAAAAAAAAATTAAAAAATTTAAAAATTTTCTTTAAAAAATTTTTAGAGTTTTTCTAAATTTGTTTTTTTAATGGTAATTTTTATTTAAAAAAAAAAAAATGTAGAGATTTTGCCTTTTTTTTCTGCATAAAAATATAAAAGTAAAATTTTTTAAAAAACCCAATTTTTTTAATAAAAAAAATGAAACTTTTTTAAAAGGGGAGATTGGACTTCCGTTTAATTTTGTTTAAATGGGTGTTGACATAATTTTTATTTATGGAATTCTGTGTTTTTAATGTATATTTCATGTTCTTTTCGGCGTTTACTTTGGGCTAGAAAATTTCACCTATATAAAATTTATTACATTTACAAGGGGATCTTATAAATAACATTTTTTTTGTTTTCGTTTATATTGTATGGTTTTGTTTTTGTTACTTGAGATCTAAAAGTGTTTTGTGCTTTACAGACAGTACGAATATTAAATTTATTACCTATTCGTTGAATTTTATTTAATAAGCAAAAAATACATATATGGTAAAAAAAGGATTTATTTATAAAATCAAGAGGATAATTAGTATTTTGAACTAAAATATCTTTAAAAAAAATGTTGTTTTCTTTGTTTTGATCAGAACAAATTATATTAATTCTAACAAAAAGGCTCTTTACAACTCCTCTTTTTACCATTATTGGGTAATTAGAGTTAAAATTAAAGTACCTGTTTGTATGTGTAGGATTTCTGTAAATTTTAGTTTCAAAGTTTTAAGAGTTTTAAAAAACAAAATTTCTAAAATTTAGTTTAATTTTTTTTTGTTTCACCTTTACAACGGGGCCCACCTGCCACCGAAACGTAGTTTTGATTTCAATTTTTTGGGGCTTTTTTTTTTGGCAGGCGATGTACAAGTTCATAGGGGTCAATAGGGCTGAGCAGGCTCATTTCGTTATACCCCAGGACCTGGACCGAATTGTCCCATTTTTCCAAGGTAGCAAGGCGAGTATCCCGAAGAAAATACACCGAAACAATCTGCCACAAAACTATAGAACATTTTTACCCTATATATTATTACAATTTTGGATGCCTAAAATCATTCTGCGTCTAACGGTACCGCATTTGCCAAATTTTGACAGCAAAAAAGGTTTTTTAAAAAATTTATAAATTTGGCAAAGTTTAACATATGGGTGTACTGTCGATGGGGGAAGTTTCCAAAAAAAAAAGTAAAAATGTACCAACAATACCTTTGATTAAGTGGGGACCGGGTCTGGCATAAACTGTCGTCACCAATTTAGTCAGTTCTACTATTACCTATCTACAATTATTATTAAAGAAAATATACAGAAGTTATTGGTATAGTTCCTGAGTAACTTAATAGGTTAACGTTAATTTAAAAAGAGCTACGACAATATTATTAACATAAATTGATATAAACACAAAAAAAAACAAAAAGCAGGCTTACTTTTACAAAAAACTTTTTACGAAAAACAAATATAAGCTTCCTAGATTCCAAAATCACACATTGAAATCATTACCTCGCTTAAATTACATAGGTATAGCACTAACAATATTGTAGTAATTATTTTAATAAAAATAACAAAAAGACAGGAAAAAAACTATTGTCAAAAAATGTTTTCTTGTTTTCTTTTGTTACATTTAAACTTTTTATATTAAGAAAAATTCTGAAATTAAAAACAAAGAATTATTTTTTTGGCGATCTTTTATTTATGAGTATTATTAACGTATACAAAATCATGCATTAATAGCCCTTATCAATCAACGATTATATTATAGGCAACTAAAAATACACAAGTTTAAACATTAGTCTATTTATAACCTTATCATTCGAATAACAACTGTTAAACCATCTGTCATTTGGTTGCCTAAAACTGAAATACATCTCAAAAAAGAAAATAGGAAAAATCGTGATTTTCACAATTAAATAACAAAACGATCGCCAAAAAATAATCTCAATAATAATTAACGCGCTCGCTGGACTCACGCGTTAAGTGGCCTTAATCATTAATCGTCCTTATTAATACTTGTTGGTTAAATAGCTATTAACATACATATCTGGATTGTTTAAAACAGTCTATGGAAGGTAACGGCCCAAGTACCAATCTACCGTGAGTAGTTATCCTGAGTTCTTTCATTTCCTCTAAGCTTATAAAAACAAGATTTTAAATAATAATTGAAAATAGTATGGAGTGTGTATAACTAAGAATTAAATGAAAAAATACATCCACGACTGATAGGTATACAGGGTGTCCCAAAAGGTATGGTCCAAAGTTTGGGATCATGTAGATTGGATCAAAATAAGGTAACAACTTCATATAACTTTTTGCTCTATTTCCCTTCTTTACCGAGCTATTAGCTCTTAAAGGTAACAATTGAAAATCGATTTTTTATTAATAACTTTTGAACGGCTTGTACGATCTGAATTTTTTTTTGTTGATTAATTCTAGCTAATAACTGCCCTGCATTAACTGCTATAAACATGCCCAGAAACCAACAAAGATACCAGTCCGGATTGCTAAAATTTTTGCAGTGTTGTCATATTTAACTTTTTAGACCTTATTATGGAGTTCCCCTGAGTTTTCTATGGGAAAAGGTATACTTTATCTTTATTGACAGGACTAGCGGTTTTCGATATACCCTGGGGCTCTTAATAAGGGGGACTTCCTATTAAGGAATATTAATAAAATTACTACCAGAAGTCAATTTTCAGCTGAAAATTATAAATTAAAAGTGAAAAAAAACTTAATTTATTTTAACAAAAATAAATAAAAACAATAAAACCACACAGCAAAGTAGAATCTTAATGATTATTCGTAGAATAACAAAAAAAACTGCTATGCGTTAATTTAACTAGGGTATGTGTTTAAAGTGAGCACCCTGTACAGCTACACATTTTCTTAATTTACTAAGCCATGCTCTTTGCACCTGAAACAACATGTTAGGATTGTTCCTTATTGCAGCGCATTGAAACATAATTCTTTCTTATAAATCTTCTCTGGTCTGCACAGGAGTTCTATAAACAAGATTTTTAAGATAACCCCACAAAAAAAAGTCCAAGGGATTTAGATCAGGGGATCAAGGTGGCCAAGGAAACGGACCACCCTGACCTATCCACTGATTAAGGAATCGGTTATTCAAATATTCCGTTACGATAACACTAAAATGTGGAGAAGCACCGTCGTGCATAAACCATAGTTATTTCGAATTTGTAGTGGAACTACTTCCATTCAATTATTTAAGTCCTCCTGAAGGAATTGTAAATAATTTTCTTCGTCAATAATAAATGTCCCAATTAAGTGGTTTCTAATGATTCCCATCCAGATGTTTATTAAAAAGATAGCAGTTTTTTTTTGTTATTCTACTAATAATAATAAAGTTTCTACTTTGCTGTATGTTTTTATTGTTTTTTTGTCAAAATAATTTAAGTTTTTTTTTACTTTTAATTTATAATTTTTAGCTAAAAATTGACTTCTGGTAGTAGATTTTGACATAAGATTCATAGGGAGTCCTTAAGTACGCCCTATTGAGAGCCCCAGGATATATCTTATCGAGAGCCCTCGAGTATACCTTAATGACATTAAATGCATTTTACGCGAAAACCGTTAGTCCAATCAATAAAGATAAAGTATATCTTTTTTCCATAGAATACTCAGGGGAATCTACTAGTAAGGTCAAAATGTTAAATATGGGAACACTGTAAAAATTTTAAAGTTTTTTACAAATTTGATAGTCCGGACCTGGTATCTTTGATGGTTTCAGGGCATGTTTATAGCAGTTAATGCAAGACAGTTATTAGCTTAAATTAATCAACAAAAAGATTTTCAGATCGTACAAGCCGTTCAAGAGTTATTAATAAAAAATCGATTTTCAATTGTTACCTTTAAGAGCTAATAGCTCGGTAAAGAAGGGGCATAGAGCAAAAAGTTATAGGAAGGTGTGACCTTATTTTGATCCAATCTACATGATCCCAAACTTTGGACCATACCTTTTGGGACACCCTGTATATTTACATAGTTTTTGTTCTGTATGCACTCCGTATTATTTTTAATTCTAAAACATAATACGGAATATATAATATTATTTTTATATAGACTCATCATTTTTTTTTGTCCTTGTGCGTCAAAATCCTGTTCCCGAGACCTCGAAAGAAAGGAGAGGTGGCGAGAGCACATTTTCTTTAATTTATCCAAACTTGCAACATTTTGGGAGAGAAAATAAAATTCGGGCGTAGTAAACCCTTTTTAGGGCGGGGGGCCAATTTTTAAAGGGGGGGTTTTATTTCTTAAAACATTTTTATTACAAAAATAATGAAAATTTAAAAAAAAGTTTTTTCCCAGCTTTTTTTTTGAAAAAACTTGTTTTTTTTGGGTTTGTTGCGCTAACATCACTTTTTTTACGATATTCCTTCCTGAACTGGCACCGATTTTTTTTTTTTTTATCCATTTTCTCTTAACAAGTTTACCCTTGCAAAACAAAAAACAAAAAAACCCACAAAGGGAGAATTAGTCCAAAAAAATAACATACGTTTGAAATCTGCCCATTTGGTCAATATTAAAAAAAAAAAGTAAACAATTCTGGAATATATCCAATACCGACACAATAAAAAAGAAAATGCCACTCACAAACGGATGCCGCGCTCAGCGGTTTTTTCAGCGTTGTTAGTGCTTTTGAAGAGAATAACTGCTCCGCTGACACGGGGAACAAGAAAATTATTAAAAGTGTGGACAATTATTATTTTAAAATATGGACTTCAAAATTACAGCACAAGTAAAAATGTTTAAAGCATAGTATGTTGTAAATAATACCTGTTTTATATACGGTAGGTTTGTTTGGGCAGCGCCGGTCTAAGGGGAGGTGTCCCACTTCTTTATTGTACCACTGTATGAAAAAAAACTAAGACTGTAGTATAATCAAGATTTTATTATTTTAAATTATCTTTTATTATATTTATAAAGTGGGCATGGGCAATAACTAGTGGTTCGAAATCCATATTAAACTACATGTCCCGGCTGGATGACATTACCCAGACGCGGATGGAAAGTAGTTCAGAAATAAAAGAGTTGCAGTGAAATGCAATATCTGCATGTTCTGGTACTTGGACAACTTTAATGGAACTAAGGAAAAATGGGCACCCACGGTACTCAGTACTTAGGCTTCATCCTGCCTTCTGGGCTGCCCTAAAGATAAAAATTACAAGTATAAGAAAAAACATTAAATATTAAAAAAAGCATTACAATTTTCACGAAAATTAAAAAAAAAAACTTAATTAGATTACTCATTTATATATATAATTCACAGTAGAATATAGTTAATATTTAAATAATTAAAATACAGATATAATTACATGTTAAACATAAAATCTAATACAAATATATCACGCTAATTTCATCATTATTACTTATTTAACTTTATTTCTAACAAAGCGAACTTCTAGCCATTTTTAAAGTAAAACTGGCACCCGACAGATAATCAAGAATATTAGTTATCGCTAGTTAATTGGAAACTTCATTTGAGGTAGAAATAAGTTTTATTTTTCACGAGTTATGTTAAGTTTTTTATTAATTTATTTATTTTTTAATATCACTATCATTTTTAAAGATTAATTTAGAGTATTATTACAACAGATCTTTTGTAATCAATGCGTATGTATAAAATAATCATGTTTAATTAATATTAGTCGTATTTACAGGGTGATTCAAAAATTATCCTAACAAATGTTATAGTACAGGGTGATCAGTTAAGGTCATGGCAGCCATATCTCATAAGATATTGGTCGTATAGATTTGAGAAAAAAAATCATAATAAAAGTCGCCAGAGAAATTGCTGGAAATTATTTTCGAGTTTGTCAAACGTCCGCTAGAGGCGTAATAACCAACACCAAGTAGAAAAATGGGATTTTATGAATTTTGTCTAATGAAAGTTTATCGATGATATCATTTTCATATTTACTAACCATTTCCCTACATTTTTATCTAAACCGTTTTGTTCTATCTATCAAAATAAAGCGGTGGGGAAGTTCAACTGTTTTTAAACAAACCAGATTTCTCCTTTCTTTGACCGATTTTAGCAAACTTAGGCTCATATGAAGAGCATAATTTGACTACAAAACGCTTATTTGGTTTTGAATTTTTGACTTTTAGCTGTCGCCGCTAGATGGCGTTAACTGAAATGGTAGCAAATTTTGAGTTTTCGAAAAAAACCAATGTAGTATATTAATTTTTATATATTTTAAAGAGGATAAATTTCTTTATAATTTAATGGAAAGAATTTATTATCTACCTTTTGAACCGTTGATATTGACCAAAATATAATTTTATTACATTAAAAAATGGCACGCCACTGTTTCTTATCAAAATAAAATCGTTTTGTAATCTCTTATTAGTTCCTAACAAAAAGAACCTCTTGACTTTTTTCGGTAGAAAAACGGTCTTCTATTAAAAAATAAAATAGGTTACATACTTTTACTAATGATAATTATAAGGTAACAGTATGTAAACCTATTTTATATTTTTTATTTCAGAAGTTTGTCTAACGAAAAAGTTTTTTTTTGTTAAAAAAAATTTTTTTGTTAGCAACTAAAAGGTTAAAAACGGGTTTTTTTTGATAAAACTTTTTAAAGTAATAAAATTATTTTTTTATAACGGTTAAAAAAAAAGATAAAAATTTTTCATTAAATTTAAAAAATTATTCTTTTAAAATATAAAAAATTATATAATTCTTTTTTTTTTTTTTTTAAAAAAAATCAAAAATTTCTCCATTTCAGTTAACGATTAAAAAAAAAAAAATTCAAAACCAAATAAGGTTTTTTAGTGCAAATTATGCTTTTTCCCAATCCATGAAAAAAAGAAAATCTTGGTTTTTTTAAAAAAAAATTGAACTTCCCCACCGCGCAGAAAAAAAAGTTTAAAAAAAATTGGGGAAAAGGTCAGAAAAGAAAATTATCATCATATTTTCATTAGACAAAATTTTAAAAAACCCCTTTTCTACTTGGTGTTGGTTGTTACCCCTTAATTTAAAACCAAAAAATTTTTTTTTGGCATTTTTTTTATTTTTTTCCAACATGAAAATTTTTTGAGTATCCACTCGCTCCCTTAACTGCCCCTTAAAATTTTTAATTACTTATGATATCCGAAAATACATTTAAAAATATAAAAAATCGAATAAATTAAATAAATATTTTTCTTTTACAAATTACACAGTCACACAAAAAAGGGGTCTCTTTAAATGCGATTTATGGATCACGACGTATTTTTTCCCTTGAACAAGTATCCGGCTACACAATTAACACAACACAGAAACTCCCTAAACAGGAATCAAATATTAAAAATTCACGCAAAAATACCCGAAAAGAATTGAACAAAACGTATATTAATTAAAAAAAGACCAAGAAAAATTAAAATCCGCCTTCAGAATTGACGTGTCCCGTGATTTTTATTTCTAACCTCAAAATCAACGTTGTCGCATTGCCGATGTCCTAACACGTACTTGCAAAACGTTTACGATTAACATTTTTAGGGTGTTTCTTGTTATATATGTCAGCGTAAAACACTAAAAGCCGTCATTTCCCGAAATGACTAGTCAGTACATGTATTTCCATCAAACGCGTAATAGCCCTATTATTACAGTGTTTGACTTACTATTCAGGCATCTTTTGTAATGCCTAAATCCGTTTTAAGAATAATCATGTTTAATTCATTGTTTGCCTAGGCATGACAGGGAATGAATGGTTAGTTCTTGTTAGTCAAAAGGGATTTTTACGCTGTTTGCCGGTAATACACGTACTGACTAGTAATTTCAGGAAATGAGAAAAATATATATCTGAATTTCTGTACTATTTGTTTTTGTTGTTTCTTTGATTTGCAATAACAATTTCTCACCCCTCACCATTTTACAATCTTTAGAAGCACTTAAAATATTTTTTGTTACGATTATTTTTCTTTTCTTAGGGGTTAATATACTTGTGGCAGTAAATTGAGTGTTTTATGAATAAGTTCTGAATCTGCCCGTAAATCTATTAAATGCATATTTTAATAAAAATAAATACCTAAAATAATTATTTATGATCTATGAGACTAAAATATATCACGATGGTGATGATAATGTTAAATATTCCACATCATTGCTGGTATTCGAACGTGTCCAAAAACCACGCAGTCTTCTCGTAAATCTTGGTGTAAATCCGATACCCAACACGTAGTCAATAGTAACAAATATAACAAATGCAGTTCCAATAACCGCCAGTCCAATTGTAACCCCTTTTATAGTACTAGAGTTAGATTCATTCACAATATTACTGGGTTTTGTTAAATCCCTATCTTCAACTAATGGCAATTTGTCTGATGCAACAGACGTATCCAAAACTTGTTTCCCGGATAACTCCTTTTTCTTATTTTTGAGTTCCTGTAAAATGTACTTAAAAGTATTATTAAATTCTTTTCCATATTGATGTTCCTTTTCTTCAAGCTCTGCGTCTAATGCTTCCGTGTCCTCTTCAGAATTATTAGCATTACCAGAAACATTTAGAGTATCGCAAGCAATTCCATCAATATAATAATTCTGACTAAAATTTCTTCCTGGGACAATTTTTATGTGACTTTTTTCAAATTGCTTTAAGTATTGCTTCCAGCTACTGCAATAAAATTGGTTGTTATTAAAGTCGATGATAAGTTCGTCATTTGGAAAATGATACTTAATACTATCCACATGTAAAGTTATAAGGTAGTTGTCTGAAAGATTAAGATTCTTTAATGATGGCAAGACAGACTGATCAGTATCTATATCCAATAAAACTAAACCATTTCCTGATAAATCAACCGTTTCTAAAAACTTATTTTTACTAAAAATAATAATGGGCATCAGAGCTATCGAATTTCCATCAAGATATAATTCTTTCAAATTTGTAAGCTGAGTAAAGTAAGGATACCTTACTCTTTTCATTAGGTTTTTTGATAAAATTAACTTCTCCAGTGTTGAGATATTGTATAGCGCAGATTTATCCAACTCCCTTAATTTATTGCACGAGATATCCAAAATTTGTATACTCTTAAGTTTAGAAAATATACCATCGTACAAATATGCTAGGCGATTTCCACTCATGTTTAAAGTTCTTAAATTTTCTAGACCCAAAAACATATTTTTAGTTAAATTTGATATCTGGTTGCCGCTTAAATCTAGAGTATGTAGGCAAAATAGTGATATAAATGCACCCTCATCTATTTTATTAATGCTTTTGTTCTTAAGGGTAAGTTCTATAACATTTTGCGAAGTAAAACTAATAAAGGCATTTTTTGGTATTCGATCAATGCTGTCAAAATCAAAACTTATGCTGTTTCCGTTGTAATTTAAGTCGTGTGGGTTAAAGCTGAGTTTGTTGGCTTGATATTCTACTAAGGTTTGAAAGGTCCTCACTCTAATGTTGTCTTCTATAACGCAATTTATGTGTTTTTCAGCTTGAACAATGCTCAGGTACGATAAGAAAGATATCACAAAATACTTCAAGTCCATCTGAAACAATAAAAAATAATAATTCAGTAATTAGAAAAAATTAAAAACATGTATACAGTTTAATCAGTTTAATTATAAGATTTGGTCAATAAGTTAAACAATGCCTAAACTAATTTCTTAAAAAAATATTTTACATTAAACCTTATGCAATTAGACATAGTCCTTCATTTACTTCCCAGCAAAGTGGGGTAGTAAAATAATTTCTTTTTAAATGTATGAAAGTTGCTAATGATAGACCCAACAAATTTATATTGGTAAATGTAATAAATTTATTCTAAAAAACTTTAAACATAGAAAATGAAGTAGGTATTTTCTTAAAACCTAGCTGTAGAGTTGATTATCAAATACTAACTTTTAAAAAACTAAAAATAAAATAATACATTTTAATAAGGCATTTTAGGGAGAGCAATTATATCAAGATACTTCGTGAGTGTCGTCCATAAGACATAACCAACTTTGCAAAAATCGTTTTTTGTGGTTTGGATAGTTATGGTTATCTTGAACCTCTGTTTCTTAGGGGTCATCCATAAATTACGTTACACCGTAAGGGGGAGGGAGGGGTGTAGAGGATTGTGACATTGTGTGACAAGGGGTATGAGGGGTCATCAGCTTTGTGACATCACATGTAAAAATCTAAATTTTTAAAATATTTGATTTGTTGTAATTTCTATTAAAAAATAGTTTTAATGAAAATAATAAAAGAAAGATTGGAAATACAGTTTTGATTATTTTTAGATATAAAATTTCAAAATAGGTGACGTCACACTAGGGGGTCTCACAAATGTGACGAGTTGTAACAGGAACGGGTGAGGTAAAAATCGTAAAATTCATGTGACGCAATTTATGGATGGCCCCTTATGTGGGCGGCAAACAAAATGCATTGCTAAAATGGCGAAGGGCAAGTCCATAACCTTTAAAACGTCGATTGTGTCATCCAGTATTAACATTTTCTACTTAAAAGCAACCTATATTTTATTTTATTTTTTAAAACATTTTAATAAACATATGAATACTTTTCTGGCATTTTTTAACAGAGAATGCCGGCTTCTGCTCGCTAGCGCCATCTGACAGGTTTTAACTTAAAAGTCTCAAGCTCGTTCGGATTATCAAAATGCGTCCGAACTATTATTTAGGCAATGGCGCGTCCGGATTACTGGATGTTCAGATTAGCATGTATCAAGATTAAACAGGTTGTACTGTAATATTTTGTGTAAGGCATTTTGTATAAGATAATTATTGTAATTTATATAAATATTGAGATGTTTCTTTATTGTTTTATTGGTAAAATTTTAAGCCTATGATCTGTTTTGGCTAGTTTTGTCAGGCAAAAACATTTAACCATCTGATAATACTAATTAGGTTCTTAATATGTTTTTACTGGTCTACAACCAATATATTTTAAGAAGTTAATTGTAGCAATGTTTAAAGACAATTTTAAAAATCTTTGATTTTATGTCCTACTTTGTAATGGTAGAATTATAAACTTGTAATTTTTTATTGAAGTTTAAAATAAATTCAACAGACTACTTTAAACATTTGCTAATAATGTAGATTTCTTGCAAGGATTCAGGTTTTTAGCATTATAGATAGCAACCCTACTTTGCATAAATGATCCTAAACAAAAGACTATATATCTTTACAGGCGACAGCATTTTAACAGACAAACAAACAGTTTTTTTTAAATTTAAAGTTAAAGTTCTTTGACAAGATATATCGGATTTTGTACAATAAAATCTTTGAGTCTTTGCCATAGAAAGTAAGGGTTGAAAATAGAATTGTATACAAACTTCAACGGAAAACTTCATTGCTGTCCAGAGGATTAGTCTCGATAAACTATATAACCTCTTGACCAGCAATGAAGCATTTTCCATCTCGAATTTTAGTATACTATTACCGTTTTTCTTTTGCAAGCGGTGGTGTGCGGTTATACACTGTTCGTACCACTTTTTAAACTTTGACATTTATTTTAAGTTAAACTTAATTTCGTCAAAATGGGTTTCTAATATTTTAAATTGTTCTACAACATCGAAAATACTGGCATCGATTTGTTGTAGTCTATCTATTAAAATAGAGACAGGTGAGTTTAAGAATTTTAAGGTAATCTTCAGCTAATCTTTTTAAATGAATGTTTGATATTTGTTCCCTTATAGTATGTTCAATTGCGATTTTGTTTCCTTAGAATTTTTTGGAACTGACTCAACTTTCATTCTGTCAACAACACCTTGCATTTCAACTTAAAATTTGCATATAGCTCGAGTACCAGTTTTTCCTTTAGGTTTGTTGGATTTTTTTCATATTATGTTGCCAAACAAGTCTCTTTTCCTATAACTTTTATGGAGTGTTGACATCTTAACTTACTACAGATTTCTATCTGCAAAAGAAAAATAAAAATCACTTGTCATGTTCGGCCGCAAGATCCGTATTAACTGATTTTAACCCTCGGGTATCAAAGAGGGACTTACGCCAATTAGTGGGGTTCTTCTTCTGGGGCTAAGCGCTGTGAGCGGCAAAGACCTACTTCTGTCTGCTGTCAGACTGACACGGTTGACGCAATACTAGTAGCGTCTTGATTACCGTTAATTGTGCCTTGCATCAATAAAAAAACTTTTAAAAAGTTAATTTTGTGAAAAAAAAAACGAAATTTCTGGGGGCTTCGAGCCCGACATCCAAATTTTCCACCGACGAAGCCCGGGGAAGCTCACGTTGCGACATCGCAACGTTTGTCTGAAAAGGGGAGAGCTGGTACTGGCAAATTGTCTCTTAACAAAGTCAAGTCATTTTCGCGATCAAATCTGAACCACTGGCGCCACTGGCGGCGACTTTTCTTGTTCTGGCAGGTATTTGGAAGACAGCGCCGCTTTGTATTTTTTATTTTCGCAAAATATGTATTAATAAATTATATAATAATGACGATTTTACGCAAAAAATATCTTAATTAAAATTAGTACCTAAAAGAATAAAGTGTTAAAACAAAAAAACTACGCAAAAATTTAAAAATAAAAAAAAAAAAAACGTGATTTTTTTTAATCATGATTCTTTTTAATTAGGATTTTGTTCGAACCCTGATTATAGGTGACCGACTTTTAGAGTTTTGATTAATTTTTCCCAGTTCTCCTAACGGCGGCGACGTACCAAGTACCAAAACATGCAGATAATTGCATTTTACGGCACCTTTCAGCCATAGTACCGCCACGGATGTTACACAAATACCTACTAACTCTGAATTAGCTTCTATTAATGTTTGTGTAATATCATCTAGACAGTATCCGGCGTTCCCAAGGATGACCCGTTAAACTAATAACCCCCCTTAATGTTACTTAACTTTGATTTGACTCAAACAAATGTTTAAACGTAGCAAGGTTCGTTGATGCAGTACTACCATTGTTGCGTTATTTCTTCGTACTAACCCATGGAGCCACCATACTTGGGCAACGTAAAAAATAAAAAAGTTCCTATACCATTTTAATGTGTAAGATACAAAACAGAAAAGAAATAAAAATAAAGAAAAGGAGTCCCAAAAGAATTTAAAAATATTGCATACATTACTTGTTATAGTTTATTAAAGGCCGCTTTTATAATGTTCTGCCAATCCGTACTTTAAACCAATTTTTAACAACTGCTTTAGAAAATATACCTACTATAGAGACATAAAGAAAATACATTATAGTCATTCGGGGTAACTAATCGACTTCCTCCCATGATAGTAAAATTAATGCTCTATCTGATAAATATATTTTTATTTCCTAAATCTAATATTTTAAGCTTGGTATAGCCGGACAGACAAAAGTGCGCACAGATGCCCCGAATGACTACAGTGTTTTCAAAAAAGTACATTTTTTATTGGTACCCTATTTAGCTTAATTAAAGTAGGCCTGAGCGTGTTTATATCCAACTTTCAAACACATGCGTGTTTTAAACTTTCAAACACGCGTGTTCTAAAGGTTCCCATGGAACATCAATCAACAACACGAGAATCTGAAGTCTAAGATGACATTGTAAACCTTTAATTTTAAAGAAAAAAATCTGACATGAGTACGTTATAACGTCAAATAAAATATAGCTATAAAAATGTGTTAAAAGCTTTTAAAAAAACCGCAAAGTATTCGTGGATTACTGCTCTTTAAAACACTTGCTCTATTTCGAGAACTCCGGCTACGCGCGTGTTTTAAAGACCTTAATATTCACTTATATTTTAATATACTAGAGCCATGCATATATTGTTTAAGGTTAATTGAAAAATTTTATTATTGGTTTTATTTAATATTTAAAAATAATATGTTTTTTATTCATTTTGGACGGAATTATATTTAGCTTATAATTCGAAAACAGTTGGTTGGCAAGTTTTTTACAAACACTTTTGCCGTCTTCTATGTATTTATACAATAAGAATAAAGTCATTTTCGCCATACTTAAGGTTTTCCTTAAATACTGTACCTAATTATCTTTGTTTAGCCTTATCACATCATATCATAATATTTATATTTTTTCAGCTTCTTATATTGGATTCATATTAACGTTAACTTACGTTTACTCTATTTTATTGTCGCTTTTAAATTATTTAATTCTCACCTTGTACACTAAAACATCTCGCTGGGCGTATTGAATGCTAACAAATACTCTGATTAAATTCTTCTAAAAGTAATGCAACCTCTAAGTTAACTACTTACATACGTACGATTTTCACTGGTTAGTCACAGCTCGCATTTTAAGAGGAATAGTATACTTAATACGATGACGCGCAACTATAAGTTAAGGTTAATGGTAAATCTAGGCAAAACAAGTGACTTAAAAACTCTTGTTTTTTCTACGACAAAGAAAGTAAGAATTATTAATCTGTAGATCCCACTATTAAAAACGAATATATCAACAACCGACATTTGTTAATAAACCGACATTCCTTATGGAACTGTTACATCTGGTGAGCAACTGGAATATTTTAAAATAATTTTAATAACTAAATAAACAAATTCCCAGTTCGAATACAAAAACAGTGTTGTATTTTATTTCAATTTAATATGCAAAAGAAAAATATTCTAAATATTGGAAAGTATTCACCCTTGAAGATTTTTTTCGTATGTTCCCAGTTTAGGTTCCATAGACCACGAAAACACGTTTTTGATAGTATGTCGCATCATGCAACATTGACTATCAAGCTCAAAAAGTGCATGGTTCGGGCTCCATATAAAAAACTTTTTTGTTTATTATTTATTAAAAATTTTTCTTCTTAAAAGTATTTGCTTCTTATCAAACACACAAAATGCCAATCAAAGTTGGCATTAAAGAAAACTACCTTTATTTTTAAAATAAAATAATTCAAAAACTGGTTCAGACTAAAAATTCTGCTACAATTTAAAAAAAAAGAACCCTTTGCGAAAATAAAACTTATACATGTGCCCTGTTCATACAAGCAAACAAAGTATACAATGAATAAGGGGTCATCCATAACTTACGTCACACGAATTTTATGATTTTTTGACCCCCCCGTCCCTGTCACAACTCGTCACATTTGTGAGACTCCTTCTCCCCTAGTGTGGCGTTACACATTTTGAAATTTTACATCTAAAAATAATCAAAACATATATAAATAATACACATATAGAAAGCGTTAGTACAATTCTTACGGTGTTCATCTATCATTTAAGTTTTGCGTTATAGTAATTTAGATTTTTAAATGTGACGTCACAAAGCTGATGACCTCCCCCATACCCCTTGTCACACAATGTCACCATTCTCTACACTTCTCCCCCCTTAAGGTGAGACG
This sequence comes from Listronotus oregonensis, assembly GCA_019359885.1. NCBI lineage: Eukaryota > Metazoa > Arthropoda > Insecta > Coleoptera > Curculionidae > Listronotus > Listronotus oregonensis. Next base: position 30,742 of record JAHBCN010005813.1, on the reverse strand, counting down.
TAATTTATGGATGGCCACTAACACAGCCCCACAAAAAAAAAGTTGAAGGCCCGAAAGACTTGACCATGGTATCTTTATGATTTTTGAATAGGATCGCATGTGACTCAAATCTATTTATTTATTTGTAGAAGTCAGGTGATTTTGACGAGTCAGATTAACCATCGGATCATAGTCAAAAGCTTTTTAGGTCAATAGTTTAAATTAATGATAAATTGAAGGTCCAAATAGGCTAACTATTGCATTTTATTTTTTGGAATGACAAGTCTCGATACTGTTGTTTGATAGTAATATAAAATATGGAAAATTCCGAATTTATTACAAGTGAACGGGGCCATATCCTAATACTTCATTGTGGAAATCTTTAAAAAAAATTTTTTTAAAGCTCTGGTTAGTTCTGGTAGAAAAATTTCAAGAATAAATTATGTGAAATGCATTTTATAAATTAGAAAAAATCATGTGTCATTTGTCTAATGAATTTTATTGAAATAAAAAAAATGTAAAACGCACTCCCTGATGGAAAGACGTACTTTTTTTGTAATTTTAAACACTATTTTCCTTAACGAGTTTATTGAATAAAAAAAAACCTATTTGCTTACCTTTCCCCTAGTTTTATAAATGGTTTCAGTCATTCTAGACAATGTAGTTAACTAAAGCAGGTGCAATATTAATAACATAAATAAAAAAATAATTTTACGACACAAACCTAACAAATAAGCAAATTAAAAAACCATATTTACAGTCTATAATTTGGAGCACATGACCTTAAATCTACGTAACGAAAATGAGAGATTAAGCTTACAAAAGTTAGGATTGCATCGGCTTTGCACTATGGACATGGAACTATGACTTCTGGCATTGTAAGAACTATTGGCAGCACTAAAATTTAGAGACCAAACAGATAAGGTGTTGGTCATTATCAAGTCTAAACAAAAAGATAAAATCCTGTCCATTACGGCGGCTCTCCGGGGAGCAAAAGCAAATATTGCATGACCCTTCCAGTAGGACATCGATTCCCAACCCATAAACAAATGCTTAAAAAAAAAAGAAGTTTTTAATACGATGCAAAACAAAGCTCAATGGTCCGGATGCTGGACTCACCATATTATGAATATGAGTCAAGAAGTTCAATTGCTTCTCCATAGTGACTGCAAGATTGCTCACTTCAGTCAATCGATTAAAAACAACACCTCAATTGTATACTGCGAGTCCAGATCTAAAAAATGGTACGACTTAATACTTAAAGCCATTCTCACCCGACCATTTGACAAGTGCTTCAACGTTAATCTAAATATACAGGATATCAAAAGAACCACGAATTACGCGATGCAACTTGATGTAGATTGTGAATAAAAGATGATAAGAATTTAGGACGTGATCAACATTATTGTTGAACAACTTAAAGAGTAGGGGACCAAAGTGGGAATTCTGCGGCCCATCAGATGGCACTCTAAACTTATTGGGAAAATAAATTCAACTCTAAGTAGATTTTTATAAATGGAAATTAATTGCGGATTTATCGAAGTGTGAAGTTTTATTGTTGCTGTTGTTTTGTGTTCGGGTTAATTAACTGTTTTAATTATTTTCTTTTTATATTGTAATAAAAAAACAAGTAAACAGAATTTCGGTTTTGGTTTGTAAAAATATTTCTGATAAGACGAAAATGATGTAAAATATCTAACTAAAAGTACGTTTAAATTTTAGCCAAACTGATCCAAAAGTATAATTATAGGGCTTAAAATTAAAATTAAAAATAAAATTTTAATAATTTTCTTTAGATAACCTGAATAAATTTAAATGTCTTAAAAAGAACAATATTTTTAAAAAATTTAAAAAAAATATCAATTTACGAGGTTAGTTGAACAAGTAAGTTTACTTTTTAATTTTTAAATAAACGGTTCTGCCTTTAAATTCTAATATGACTTATAAGTTCATAAACAAATGTGGGATTCTCTTATGGCAAGATTGTTTAATTGCTCCTACCTCTTACACGCTAATATTAATTTAAACTCCAATCATTATCTTTTTGGTGGTGGAGAAATTTTTTACCAAATTTTTTTTGAGAAATCATTTTTTTCCTATGCATCGCGAATTATGTCCGTATAGGTTGGCATTAAACGTTGATAATTGTCATTCCTCGTTCTGCTAGCAAATGGCCTAATAATTTAATAATTTGCCCAACAGTTTCAGCTATTTCCTGTAATGACTGCATTATTTTCATTAAACAACAATTTATTTTACTTACTTAATTAACAGTGTTTACCTGTTTTAATCAATGTAGTAATAATTATTCTTCCGTCTTATTTAGTCAGTCACTATACCTTATTTTGTGTATGTTTTTTTTTGTCTGTTTTTCTTTAAGTTATGAGTTTTTATTGTGTGAATAAATATGTATAATAAAAGCATTCGAAAATATTTTATAATAAAATGTACTGGTTGATATGTTACATCACAACCACACGTACATTGTGGTCGGGTTTATGTATTAGTAGAAACAGGTGTGGGAGTCTATAAATTTTATTTTGTATTATTTTTTTTACCAACATGATTTTTTTTAAATAACTGATCTCCCAAATATACATATTATATGTTTGTAGCTATATATTATTATGTCACAAGATTAGTTTTTTAGGCGTATTGATATTACTAAACCTAAAAATGTCGGAACTCATTTCTTGGCCCAAAAAAAGACAAAATATTTTTTAAACATAGGTCCAAAACGGCCCCATTTTTAAGATACAAGGTGTGAAAGAAAATTTTCAGAGTGGGGATTTTTGTAAGTTTTTAGTTAAATCGGGTTTTTCGTTTTAACTGAAACTTGGCACAGCACTAACCAGAATACCGACTAAAGTGCACCTTCTGATGATTAAGTTTTGCTACTATTATGGACCAGTGGTGTAGCTTCGGGCACTTTTATTTTTTACCATTATTTTTTTATACATCTTTTGGTACCAATATTATTAATAATTTGGTACAAGAATCTTATTATTTACTTAATTTTACATAAAAAAGGTACTCTTGAATTAACTCAATAAACTTAACGGCTTTCGATAGTTTTAAATTTGCGTGGTACGAAAAAGGTATATAAATATTAAAAATTGTTTTTATTGTGCCAAGTTTCATTCAAATCAAAAAAACCTGATATAAAAATTAAACAAAAATTCCAGCTCTAAAAATTTTTCTTTTACACCCTGTATCTTAAAAATGAAGCCGTGATGGACTTATATTTATATAGCATTTTTGTCTTATTTTTGGCCAAGGAATCTCCCATTAAGCGACGGCATATGTTTTTTAAAACACCCTCTTTATATACCGGGTAACAATATAACAACTGACCACGGCGTTCTTGCCAAATGGTTAAAGATAGAAATCTGAAAGTCCGGTGATCGTTAGGATTAAGTATAAGGAACTTTTTGAAAGAAAGACAATTGACTGCAGATACCACTACTAGAGGTACCGGTACCTTTTTTTATTTTAAATGAAATACATTTTTCGATATTTTGATTCTACATAAACTTTCATATTACATGTCATGTATTAAATGTTACAGGTTTTTGAGATATTTAATTTTTAAAATTGCTTATAACTAATTTTAATTTTGAAGAAAAATTACTAAAGTTTTAATAAAAAATGTCACTGGTCTGGTAACACTAGTCAACATTTAATCTACGCGGGAACGCCGCAAGCGGTTAGGTGCTACTAGGGTTTTTGGGGCCGCTGATTACGATGAGAGGGTCGGGTAACCTCCATTACGTCAGGTTTAAAGGCATTTGAAGGACAAGTGAAAAAACAATTTGGAAAAATCTGGCAAATTTATGCATACGTTTTCGAGGTGGCGTTTATTTACAACTATACTAGAAGCCATCCAAGTTCATTTTAAGGTTATTTTAAAGTGTATATGGGATAAAAATGTGAATTACGATTCGAAAAATCTCAAAAATTTCGTACGTATGTTTTCGAGGTCGGCGAATCCGAATCTGAGGTCAGTTAACCTCCATAAGGCTAGGGTCAAGGTCATTTGAAGGTCAAGTGGAAAAAAAAGCATGGGAAAAATCTGGAAAAAAATTATGCATATGGATAGGTCCAAAGTGTAAATAAACGCCGGATTCGGCGACCTCGAAAACATATGCATGAATTTTTCCAAATTTTTCCGTTGATTTTTTCTTTACTTGATCTTCAAATGACCTTGAACTTGACGTGATGGACATTAACCGACCCTCTCATCGTAATTAGCGACCCCAAAAACCCTAGTAGTACCTAACCGCTTTCGGCGTTCCCGCGTAGATCAAATGTTGACCTGTGTAATATTAGCTTTAGTACTACTTTATTAAATGTAAAAAAAATAAGATTTCAGAATTCGTTAATTCTGAAAATGCAAAAATAGCTGCTGTGGAAAACAGTTGAACTTAGAAGCTTGAAACTTTCACTGGCAATATTTTGAAAAATAAAATAGAAACAGTATACTTTTACTTGACCATTCTATAAAACAAACATTTTTTTATCGTTTTTAATAGGTTTAATTATCACCATTGATTTAACACCTCCAGTGTAACAATGACAGATATTTTATATTCGGTTATCACGGAATAAATGTTGGTATAATTGCTGGGGCAAATCAATGATAATGATCGAATCCATTGAAAACGGTAGTAAAATAATTGTTTTATGGAATAAACAAATAAAAGAATGCTGTTTCTATTCTACTATTTAAAATATTGCTAGTTGCTTTAAAACTTTTTTCGAAATACTAAAAATCTAGTCACCTTCGACGGACATCAATCAGGCAAAAACAATTTCCACCCTGAAAAAAAAACTTATAACTAAAAAAATAGCGGTAGTTTTGTAAAGATATTTCGTTGAGTAAATGGAATTGAAACACTTTATATATTTTTTATATATATTTGTAATACGCTGTTAAATGTTAATTTGGGACTTTGATGTTTACCTTCTTGTATAGAATGTCTATAGTAATTTTGACATCATCAGAAAGCAAATAAAGGTAAAAAAATGAACAAAAGTTACGGCTCTTCTTGTATTACCCTTTAGTGTAGTCAAAAAAAAACAAACAGATACGCATTTAAGCGATATACTAAACTACTAGCTTATGAGCTTATTCAGCTGAATTTAAAAATGTGATTGTGTAGGTCTAACAATTTTAAATATTAATTTTTGTCAAACACAGGATGTCCCGATTGAACAATTTTGGAGCAGAGTACGAAAATTTCTAAAGGAACAGAAAATGCTGATGGACTTTTGCAATGGTTAAATTTAAAGAAATGCTTAATGCAGAAACCCACACTTTAATTTTGTCATTTAGGGAAGAGGTCAATCTTTTTGCTATTTATAAAAAAAAATCGTTTTAAAGTACTATTTTAGTTTTTTTTTTAATTCTATTTTCATAGTAGCTTTTATCTTGTTATATATCCATTATTTGACATAACGTAAGTTTGCCTCAAAATGGGTATAAATATTTTTAAAAAATTTATACACATCACATTAGCAAACTAGTTAGGTTAAGATCATTAAAAGTAATAAAGGCATGTTTTAATTTTTTTAATACTGTTCTGGTCATTTTTATCTTTACAAAAATACAAATCAAAAAATAAAAAAATCTGACCAAAGTCAATATGCAGACGTTTTAAATTATTATATAAAATACACTTTCATTTAATTGTTAATGACTTTTGTTTTTTTTTTTCATGAATCTAATATTTGGCGAAATATTTTAAATTTACAGACTAATTGGCGCGTGTATGGAATAAGTGATATAGGTCAGAAAATGTAAAAATTGAATTAATGTAAATTAAACAATAATTAAAACATTTACTCGTTTTTTTCTTTAAAAGATGTTGGCAATTATAAGAGCTTTTTAATTAAAAAAGTTTACAAAATTGTTAAAATATTTCAAAGAAAAGCTAAGATATTTAAATTACTGTTTAATTTACATTAACTTATTTGTCACATTTTTAGACATCCCACTTTTCCCATATACACGGCAGTTATCTCTTTCACATAATAAAATTATTTGTTGTAGATAAGAATTTTCTCTAATTTGTAATTGGGCCTATATAGCTTAGGAAAGCTGCATCGGGTAAAATATTTGTCTTTTTTAGATGGCATATTATTTTAATAGGACTAAAATTTAGCTATGACAGCAGATTTTCTATAAGGCAACTATTTTATTTTATGCAGCCTGGTAAAGGGACTTATCAAAAACAACATACTATTTTTTTTAACAGCGGAGAGTTATTTTAACTGGTAATATTTTTTCTTGTAAATCTATCCAAAAACTTGGCAATGTTACTACTCAGCAAAAACTTTTGAATATAGTAGGCAAGGTTTTGGCTGTCCGATAGTGTTTAACTATTTTATCTAGTCTGTACACGTCTTTTTTTCTGTGTAGTGTGTCCCAAATTGGTGGGGAATGTATGGGGATCTTGGAAACCACGATAGATAGAAAATCGGTTAAATGGGGAAAGTTTTGGACAATTATGTTAGTAGGCTAATCCCGTTTACTACATGGTTTTATCTATTCAGGTTTTTGAGAAATTTTAAAAAATCCTGAAACATGGATTTTCGAAAATCGGCCATATTTTTTTATAAGTGAAAATTTTTCAAATCTGTAAAAACTTCTTTAAAGCAACTTTTTTTGTAGAATATGACCCAGTAGTCAATTTTTATTTTATACGTTTCGGGTTTGTAGAATCATCTTCAACTTTATTTTTTCATATGGACGCCATATTGGATTTTTACGCAGCCAAATGGTGCTTTTTATTCTGATTTCAACAATGTATAACATGTTATAATTTAAGAGTTTATAACCTCATTTATTTCAAAAAACAAATATTTTCTCAGTTGGCCTTGATTCCGGCGAACGTATTTTTATTTGTAAACAATAACATATTAGTAATTGGCAAAATAAATAAGCTAACAGATATTTTACAGAAATGGGTTTCGCGGACATAGCTATAACGTTAATACCGTGTAACAACAAAATGTAATTGCGCCCATACGAAAAAGTAAAGTTGATGAATCATCATCAACTTTACTTTTTCATATGGGCGCCATATCGGATTTTTACGCAGCCAAATAGTGCTTTTTATTCGGATTTCAACAATGTATAACATGTTATAGTTTAGGAGTTTATAACCTCATCCACTTCAAAAAACAAATATTTTCCCAGTTGGCCTTGATTCCGGCGAATGTCATCTAGCGTCATTATCAAGTTAGCTCGGGTAAGTTATTAAATTTTTTCAACTTTGTAAAATGGTTAATTATTTAAAGAAAAACTTAATATTTTGCAACGTTATTTCGAAAGCAATAGAAATGTTAATAAGCTGCGCAAACGTATTTCGACAATTTTCCTGAAAGGCAGCATCCTAAACTAACATACTTTCGAAAACGGAAGTTTTAAAAAACCACGACTTAAGAAGTGCGTTAAAGAAAATCGACAACGAGATGCTGCAGTTAACCAACATTTTAAAGAAAATCCAGCATCTTCAGCCAGCGATGTTGATAGAGAATTCAACATACCTAAGTCAACCATTTATAGGGTAGTTAGGACTATTTAAAAAAATATCGTTAATATGTTGAGAAATTTGAACAACATTTTGAATTTTAGGTCGTTATTTTACATCTTCATTTTAGTAGGAATATTAGTTCAGTCACTTTTCATTGTTTTTGTTTTCACTTGTTTCAATTAACTTGTTACGTGTAGTTTTGTTGTAACACGGTATTAACGTTATAGCTATATTCGCGAACCCATTTTTGTAAAATGTCTGTTCAGCTTATCTATTTTGCCAATTATTAATATTTTATTTTTTACAAAAAAAAAATGACGTTCGCCGGAGTCAAGGCCAACTGAGAAAATATTTGTTTTTGGAAATATATGGGGTTTTAAACTCTTAAATTATAACATGTTATACATTATTGAAATCAGAATAAAAAGCACTATTTGGCTGCGTAAAAATCCAATATGGCGTCCATATGAAAAAATAAAGTTGATGATGATTCTAAAAACCCGAAACGTAGAAAATAAAAATTGACTACTCGGTCGTAAACTACAAAAAAAAAGTTGCTTTGAGAAAGCTTTTACAGATTTGAAAAATTTTCAGTTATAAAAAAATATGGCTGATTTTAGAAAATGCACGTTTCAGGTTTTTTTAAAATTTATCAAAAACCTGAATATATAGAACCATGTAGTAAACGGAATTAGCTTACTAACATAATTATCCAAAACTTTCCCCATTTAACCGATTATCTATCTATCGTGGTTTCCAAGATCCCCATACATTCCCCACCAATTTGGGACACACTGTATATGAACTGTTTTAAAAAGTCCACAATAAAATGTTTGAAATATATTTTGAGGTAGAAATATTTGTTGGATAGTTCTGTTTTTAACATTTTTAGTTTTAGTGTCAAACCAATTTTTACTTTACATAAATAAAATATTGTTTTTTTAAGTTGCCTGTTAGTTTTATCGAATTTAAATCTAGTTAAACAACAAAAGTTGCTTGCTTTCAAATAGTTTTTAAATTATTGATTGCGTTATTTTATTTGTGAATAAAAGAATAATGAAAATCTCCTTTCTTCAACTGATTCCGCGCTTTGCTTTCTACCACTGAAAATAGAAGAAGCAAATACAAGTTTTTGCTGCTAAAAATCTCCATAGCTTGGACATGGAGTTTCTTGTATACTTTGCAACATTTCGAGGGTTTAGTCTCAAACAACGTAACGTTAAATTTAAAATATTCAGGAAAGCTGAAAAACCATTAGGAATTTTTAAGATCTCAATAGGTAAAGTCAAAATTTGTCGTCTGCTATCTTTTGATAAAAAGGCCACTTTGTCATACTAAGGAGAAACTTTTGTGAACAATTTAAAGGTATTCATACTAAGGAGAATCTTTTATGATTAATTTAAAGGTATAAAGGTAAATCGATTTTCTACTTTTTGTAGTTTACGTCTTTTGGCAATAGGGCCTCGATTTGAACTAAACGTTAACGTCTTTTGTTCAAATAAACGTCGTTTGTTTTGCTATTTCCATTGCATAAAGTAAGTTTTTTTTGCATTGCAATAAAATGATAAAAGAACAAAATGTGGTTTAATGAAGCTTAAAGGAAATTATTTTAATTGCACGGTATAACAATAGGTCTGATCAACATAATATAAAGTAATTCTTTTTATGGGCCCTAGCAAAAAATATATAGGCCACATCTTCAGCAAATTCATTCAAATAAGACTGCGGTGTACTAAAACAAAGTAAAAAAACAGAAAAATCATGCCAAAATGAAATCTGAAGCTAAAGTGTCAATTACAAATTTTGATAACACGAGCAATTTAGCTATATAAGTAACAAGTACAAAAATTTAAAAAAATGTTTTTCCAAACATCTTTTGTTAATACAAAATATTCTTTTTAGCAAAATTATATAAATAAAATTTTACCAAGAACATAAATATAAAGGAAACTCATAACCGGCTTCCTATTTGGTATAAAGCTGGATATACTAAAAAATACATTTTTAAATTGTTTACCACAAAATTCAAATTTGTCCTTTAAACCTCCTTACTAGCACCTTTTTTACAACCTTTATAAGTCAGGAAAACAAACTATTCATATCATAAACCTATTTTGAGTGTAATGTTATTAAGCAGATCCGCTTATAAAAACAAGCGGAACTGCATAAAAACAGACAGCCAGGCGTCACTAGGGGCTAGGGCACTAGTAAACTCCAAAGGAAGTCCAAGCTGACATGGGAATGCCAAAAAGAACTAGAGGTCCTGGGAGAACGCAACAGGGTAACTCTCCTGTGGGTACCAGGAGATTCGGGAACAGAAAGCAACGAAAAAGCGAATGAGCTAGCGAGACAGGGATCATCCACACCACATTTTGGACCAGAACCTGCCCTTGGAATGACCAAAACCACAGCACGAGAGCAAACCAAGAAATGGATCCGAAACAAACACGAGGAATACTGGAGTAGAATAAGACAAGGAAAATGCTTCTTAAGAGGCCCATCCAAAAGAACAAAGGAATAACTACTTAGACAAAGTAGGAAAAGACTTCACATAACAGAAGGGCTGCTAACAGGGCACGAAAACCTAAGAGGACATCTACAAAAGATAGGCTCATATAATGGGGACTAAAGTTGCAGAATGTGCGACGAGGGAGAAGAAATAGCCAACCATATCCTGTGCCACAAAAGAAAGGCATTATTTGGGCAACCGAAAATAAGCCCACAGGAATATATCATTCAATCAGTCTTGGGGTTATTCGAACTTGTAGAAGGAACAAGACAAACGGGACGATTGGTATAAAAGATAATGGGAGATTAGACACAAAAAGCCCTAGAGGCTGCGCTGCCTCCGGTAGTAAGTCAAGATGGCGCCCAGGGAAAAAGAAAAAGAAGAGTGTAATAGGAGAAGAAAAATAGATTAAAAAATGTTACACACAATATCGATCTTTTCCTGTATCCAGAAAGCGATATTGTTCAAAAATAATAAGGCGCTTACTATCCCTAAGCATTACATGTACATCAATGTTTTTATGGGGCCAACAAACAGACCGATATACGAAAAGTTATTTAAGAACCTCAAAACATGATGATTTGCAAAAAAAATTAAGGTGCAAATTTATTGTGATTAAAATTACATAGCGGAGAAACTAAAAATATGATTAATCTTGCTAGTAAAACGCGGCTTTGGGTACTTTTTCAGGTAAGAGTTTCCCTGATATAATACCACCATAGTATATAGCAGTCGATGAATGGCGATAGCCCAGCGGCTTATTGTTCGTAGGAGGTAAGAACTAAAGCCCAACAAAGTTTTAATTAGACGGATAACATATTATTTATCACATTGACAATACTTTTAATATAAAGCAGATAATATTGCCTTTCATTGCACTGTCAAACGTAATACCAATATTTGACAGTTATTGAAACAATTAAATCAACTGAAATATCTATAAAAGGAAACAAAACAATTACAAAAAAATAATTTCGTGATTCATTAAAATGTAAGTTTAATCTATTGTTAAAAAAGTTTTAGCACTGTTTAATGCAAAGTAAAAATGTCAACTGTTGCCTTCTTAGCAAACCCGGTGACAGGTGTAATAAGCAACTGCAACTGTTTTAATAAAAAAGTTTTAACTTTCATGGCAATTAGACCCGGTCAAAGATTTAACTATGATTTAAATATAAAATTCTAGAATACCAAAATCAGCAATCCGAAACCCAACACTGTTCAATTTTAAATATTTGATTTAAACAATAAATATGCATTAAAAAGTTAAAATTTAATTCCAAACTTGCTTCATAAATCAATTAATCAATAGTCTATTTCCAAGCGCATTAGGAATCCCTCACTGTATGTAAATAAAACAATAAAGATAAAAGTGTTATTTAAATAAAATAAAACATGTAGTCTAGTCAAAAAGTATGTTTCCTGCGAAAAATAGTTAAAAGGCTTCGAAAATATGAGCAATAACTCATTCGACGCGGAATGCAAATCTGAGAAAGGCGTTTTAAGGATTTTTTCTGCCAATAAAAATTGCATTATTAACAAAAAACGGAACAAAAAACATTTAAATTTTTGATGATAAATCAAAAACCAAAAGAGATAGCAGAAACTGCAAAAAAGATCCTAGGAGAGGATGAAATTTCCGATAAAAAGTCCCAACTCCCGGAGTTCTATCTCCATTATTTATAATTTTAATTTAACGTTGAAAATAGGTCCCCGCGCGACATTTTTGGTTGCGCGGTCGGCGTCAAAACCGAGTACGACAAGCTAAATATTTTTTTTGGGTTATTAAATATTAATTAAAAATTTTTAAAAAATTGTGGTTAGTTGTGGCTAATGTGTGTATTCAGAACACTTTAAAGAACTTACTCCTGTTAAAAATTTAACTTTAAGTTACTTTTTTAACAAGTTGGACAATTGTTAATTAACAAAACTGTTACGAACTTTCGAAGTGAGACAAAGTTTCGCAATGTGTCGATACTTGTATCAAGCGCTGTTTCGAACAGCGAAGACCGGCAATTCAAAGCATACGGCAACCTTTGTCGAGCGTACGCTGTTTAAGCTATTTTGTTACGTATGTCGTAGTTTAAATTCGATCTCACTCTGTTTAAGCGTTTAATTTGTTTTCTTTGTTCTACTTGCGAAACGTCCATGTTCGGTTTTGAACTTTCCACACCTGTATATGCCTGACAAGATCACGCCACAAAAGTTTAAAAAATTAAATTGCTTTGTTTATAATAATTTAATAATTTTGACAAAAAAAGAAAAACCAGAGTAATATTGTCACAATTATAAGATTATTATAAAAAGAGCATTAAATTTTTTAAAACTTTTATGGTATGTGACCTTGGTAGGTATGTATATAAGAAGGGCTCCACGACCCAAAAAATGTATACGACAATTATTTAAACATTTTTTTAATGTAAAATGAAGACGAAAGTTCTAAACAATTTTCTTAATTAACAATTGTCTAACTTGTTAAAAAAATAACTTTAATTTAAATTTTCAAGGAAAGTAAATTCTTTGAAGTGTTTTAAATACACCATATTTTGTTAAAATTTTTCAATTAATATTTAATGTCCTAAAAAAAATATTTAGTATGACGTACTCGGTTTTGACGCCGAGCGCGCAACCAAAAATGTGGCGCGGAGGCCCATTTTTAACGTTAAATTAAAATTATAAATAATGGAGATAGAACTTAGAAAGTTATTTTTACTGAAAATTTCCTCCTCTTCAAGGATCTTTTTTGCAATTGCCGCTATCTCTTATAGTTTTTAAGACATCAAAAATCAAAATGGCTTCTTTTTTTTCGTTTTTTGTTAATAACAATTGCAATTTTCAAGGGTAGAAAAAAATCCTCAAAATGCCTTCCATAGATTTGCATTTCGCGTCGAATAAGCAATCGTTCATATGTTTCGAAGCCTTTTAATTATTTTTCGCAGGAAACACACTTCTCGACTAGACTAATGCACCAATATAAAATTGTATGTAGTCATCTACATAATCTATACCACGCGCTTTTTATGCGATACTTAAAAATGTTTGTGTTTAATTAAAAAAAAAAGTTTATTTACAAAAAATATAATTAAATTTGAAACTAATTTTATAGCCTTTTGTAATTGGTCATTAGTGTCATTACACACATGAATAGTTTAATTTATAATGTTTACATTTCTAAAAACATTTTTAAATGTGCCACGTTGGTGGGAGTAATACATATGTAGCAAATATATTATTAGCACAGGAGATGAAGCATTTTGGCTAGGAATTTTTTTGTCCTGCATGGATTTACCTAAAATTTTCACAGAGGGTAGGGAATAGCCCAAGGATCAAACTTTATATCATGCCGAGGTGTGCTTTTATCCTGGAGGTGGTTGCCACCCCATCTTGGGAGTGGAAATTTTTTATTACATTTTAACTACAAAAATCGATAAAGAAAGTAATTTTAAGTAAAAAGTGTTCTATACATTTTTTCGTAAAACTAATATTTTTCGAGTTATTCGCGATTGAAAGTAAAAGTTTTTCGACGAAAAAATCGACGTTTTTAATGGGTTTTCACGAATAACTCTAAAAATATGCATTTTATCAAAAAAACTGTGGAAAGCAAAATTGTAGCTTATAAAAAAACTAGAAAAAAATGTTTTTTTTTTAATTTCTCTACGACCAATACGGACCGAGTTACGGCTTGTTAATGGTTAGCTTTTGTTCGTCAAATGTTAAATTTGAAAGATTCAAAGTCAAATAGCTGGAAAAGTTTGCATTTTTCAAGGAAAGCATATAAGGTCTTTTTTAAAGTATATAATAAGACCTTTCTTTTAAAAACAAAAAAAGAGTTTTTAGCATGAAAATTGAGCGAGTTATGATAAAAATAAGGTCGGTCCTTACTTTCTTCTACGAAAAGATCATTAAAAACAACCCCCTAATTCCCCTCTTAATTAAAATAGATCTGTACCCTTTTGCGATTCTTTTTATATATGTATTATTAATACATTCTAGAAGTTTAACCACAGTAAAATGCTTAATTTTAGAAAAATTGGAGCCTAAAGTGAAAAACGATTTTCCGCAATTTCGTAAAAATAGCCATTTTCTTCAAAATAACTCCAACAATCCTGGAGATACGAAAAAAATGCTAGGGTACCGAATTATAGCTTTGCTGATAACAAAGACTTTTTATTACATATATTTTTCTGTGCAATAAATATTTGGCCAAATATGGCCGTTTAAAGCCTCTATTTACGAGCGAGCACCACATTATTCTAGCCCTTTAAACTCATCCCATTTTAAAACTAAGGGATTAAAAAGGATTTAATTTACATAGCCTTGTAGCTCTTAAAAAACCCTACAAAATTATTTTTTGAAAAAACTTTCTATCATTAAAACTAAAGGAGCTATGTTTAAAAAACCAATCAACTTTTTTTTGAAAAATTCTATTAGCCCACTTCGGAGCATAATATTCTATAAAACCGGTATACTTTATACTTTTACCGGTATAATTTTTGTATGCAATTCTACTTTCTTTTCCTATTTATATCTATTATATTGGTTTATAAGAATTACAATGTTGTAAGGGGTGGTTTTTAAGGATTGAAAATTTGCAAAAGAATGAAATTGGTAATATTTCAGGCAGTAATATTTTTAATTATTATATCTGTCAAGCTATTAATTTTTTGGGGATAAATCTTTTTTTTTTTAATTAAGCTATAATAAAAGTTGATTTATAAAGGTCAAAAAGTTGCGAAATAAAATTAGTACATATTTTAAGCAACAGCATTCTAAAATTAAGTCACTATGGTAAATTAATCATTTTTTAGGGTAAATCTTTTTTTTAATTTAAGCTCTAACAAACGTTGATTTTTAAGGGTAGAAATATTTTAAAATTATATTTTAAAACATAAAACAATCATTAATCAACTAATCCAAACCAAATTTTACCCATCTTAAGGTTTAAAATGTTATTCCATAAGTTTTGACAATTAGGGGTAGTTTTCACCCTTAAAAAACAAACAGCGCACATCACCATGAAATAGAATTTAAAGTAGAGGATTAGAAGCACCTAATTCCAAATTTTTATACAAATCGATGCAGGCCAAAAAAATTGCGAGGTTTTGCAATTTTTTAGCTTCATTTCCGGGACTATAGTTATTTATCATCAAATCGTTTTAATTCTTCAAAAATATTTTTTTTTTGTACATCTCATGAGGGGTGGTTATTTAAAGGTTAAGTTATGGTAGTTAAATATTTATTATATCGTAAACTGTTAATTTTTTTTTCTACAATAAAAGCGTTATTAAATAATTTTAAAATGAAAAACACATTTTTTTTTAATTTCGTTATTAAGGGTAATTTTTTAGAGTTGAAACGATGCAAATATAATGTTAGATATAACTTACAACATAAAAATAGATTCATTCTACATATTTAGCTATGATTTTAATTTACATAAGGTCTATTTTTATGATTTTTTAATTTTTTAGCATAAGGGGTGGTTTTTACCCCCTAAAAATAAAAGCACACCCTAAGCATAAATACACTTTGATCTAGAGGGTTAAAGCAACTTAATTCCAAATTTTCATAAAATTCTCCCCATCCACTGTACTATTTGTACAACTTATTTATGTTAGCCACCTTAAAAAAATCAACTGTGAATAGCTGCGAGATAATAGTGAGGCATTAAATTTCTATCACGAGATGTAAATGTAAAAAGAAATAACTGGTGCACTTAATCCACTGGTATGGATAACCTTCAGGCTATTGATTTCATATATTTTAAATGCATAGTACAGTCAAAGCTCCTTATTCGCGCTTTCTTCATCCACATTGATAATAAGGATTCCAATATGTAGGTATCCAACCGAATATCCTTTGTAAACGCGTCGTCAAATGGACTAATAGCCGAAATTGCAAATGGAATAGGACAAGATGGGTTCAAACAGATAGAATAAAGTAACATTCAGAAGTTGCTTAAATCACAAGATGAAGATTTGACTGAAACCGACTTGGAGGAATTTTAATTCACAGCCCATTGAAGAAAAGGCTTCAACAAGCACGGGAAAGGTGACATTTAATTTGAAAAATCTTGGTGAAGGTTTAAAAATAGCAAATTAGCTTTGTAATTTCTTTATGAAAATTGATTCGTCTATGGAACGAAGTCTTATTTTTAAAAGGCAAATTGCTAATGACACTGCCAAATATCAGTCTGAATTGAAGGAGCTTTAAAACACTGCCACGCGAAAAAAAAACATTTTTTTAAAACCATTGGCTAAGTCTGAAGACAATAATCAATAGGTCAAAAACTTCAATTAAATTCATTTTTTAATATACTTGTTTTTTATTTTGTCACCTAGGAACGTATCCCCTATAATCCCATATAAATTACCATTCCATATTCACGGTCTCTGCATTCGCCACATATATACAGAACATATACCCCGGGAATAAAGAGCTTTTACTGTATAGAACAACAATTAATAGGTTGATATCCTCTTCAATATGCAACAGTAATTGTAGATTCTGTACTATTCATATCAGCGACTTTTTTGAAAGCGAAAGAAAAACAGGTAATTTAAGGTTTTTAGGTATTGCTGTACGCTGACAAAAGTTACAGAAGTTTTGTAGAATTTTTATTATCATCGGTGGCTCTTTTAAAATAAAAAAATCGATAATCAGATTTTGGTAGGCTTCTTCTAGGATAGAGTTTTTTCACTAAATTAACCCGCTTATGCCCTTATTCTTACAGCTTAACTATAATTCCAGCACAAACTAGTTATTGTAGTTATTTATTTTGGTTTCAGTTTAGTATATACAGTCGACATTATTTAAATTCTTTACTTAAGCCTAGGTTTATCATAAATAATTTATTTATAATATTTATTAAATAGTGTCATCCCAAACCGATAGATGTTTGATCCTGCTCACTGACAATTGCGATATCGAACTGTGCTTAAACCCAATCGGGCCACAAGCCCCGCAATCTTACAATAGCTTTTTACCTATTTACAGGGCTGTCTTTCGCACTGGGTACTCTGGGAAGTTGCCCAAGGCCCCACGATCCATGGGGCCCCCTAGTTCCGGTCAGATTACCAATGAATATTTGATATTACAGACGATAGTAAAATATGTTTTTATGATAAGATTATACAAAACAAACCTACACCTAAATATATTATTTTTGCCTGCAATAAAATGGTCCTCCGTTTTTATAGTAACAGGGGCCCATCATTCTCCAGAGTGCCCAGGGCCCCCCAAAAGGTAAAAGACGGCCCTGCCTGTTCATCCTATTTTTTAACCTTCGCCCAAGTTAATGCCCACGTTAATATTTTCGATAGAGTCTAACAATCAAACACCCATAAATTATTTCATACAGACACCAGATTTTTTCTGCATTTAACTTAACTTTTGTACAATGCAACTAGTACCCTTTTTATGTGTAGTATGAAAGTTTTGGTTGCCCATATTTTTTTAATTTGTTTCTATATGTTTAAATCGGTTAGTTATTTTTTGGTGTTACATAAAATTAGAATGAATTTTTTTTAGTTATTACTTTTATTCCTAAGTAGTTTTAATGCTAAAAATCCCAAACATCAAACATAGGTTTTTAATATTTTGGATTATTTTCAATAAAATAAATATGCCTTCTGGATTTGTTTTTTCTTGATCGCAGTTGGTCTATTCCAATAGAAAAAAATTGCTTTATAGGAAATCCCGTATATAAAAACCCTTAGATAATGGACACATTTATAAAACAGCCACAGCCAGGCAAATCTCAATTTTTATAACCTATTTTAGGTAAATCAACCTTTTTATTTGAGCTAATTTGTAATTTATTATTTTATGATTGTATTTTGCAAACTTTAAAGGTGAAAATACCCAACAATAATATTTATGGCCAGGTTCAAATAGCATTAGTGGCTTGGGACATTATCTTCACATTTTATTTTTAGTTGTGTCTTAAATCGATAAGAATAAAGTTATTGCGTTCGGAATCGAAAAGTACTTATCATGTCCCCCAAAAACAAAATCGTTTGTCACTGAAGGAAAAAAATGTTGTTATCGCGAAAAGTGAAAAGTCCGCTTTGGGTTCGCGAAAACTGACTGAAAAGTTTGGTGATGGAAAATCCCAAATAAATGATATTATCAGAAATAAAGCTAAACTAAATTGAATGTCTAAAGAAGGTGTTAATTTAGAACAAACCAGGAAATTCCAGAAGTCGGGAGAATTGACGGTAGATCAAGTCGTCTACAATTGGTTCTGCAAAGCAAGAGGTAAAAATATTCAAATATCTGGACCCTTAATTAAAAAAAAAAGCATTTGAGGCAGCAAGCAATTTAAAAGTGGAAAATTTTGTAGCCTGGAATGGTTTAACGACTGCTTCCTGGCAATACTGGCCACCTTTCTATAAAGGCCATTTATTATTAATTGAAAAATAAGCTTTTATTTTTATTTCTATTGTGGATGCAATTTTAACTTATGCTAAACGCGTTGCACTCCACCATCTTTAGCAAAATCCCTTTAAACATAACTGTAAAAGATAAAGAGCAAACTTACCGGAGAACTTACCAGGAATTTTAATTATTTTTTATCTTGGGACAGCCAGCAGCCAAGGCTGAAAGCTTAAGTACTAACGTATCGTGGATGTCTTTAAGTAAAGTAAGAAATCGTTTATTAACTTAGAACTTATTTGGAGGTTTTAAGGGAAAGGAAACACCTTTGCAGGTAGCTGATTCCACAGTCTAGACACTTTAGAGATAAAGGAACGAACAAAGTGGGAAGTTCGGGACTCCTCCAGATTGAATGATGAACTGTACTGGGATGCATAAGAACGGAACTAAATTAGATGAAATAAACAATACTAAAAGTCGTGAGCGATACCATCTCTTAGACACGGGATCAGCATTCCGAAGATTGAAAAGATTTGTGTCAGCTTTAATTTAATAAAAACAATAGTCGTCGACTGTAGCTTAGCTACAGTCGACGATTCAATCCAATAATTTTGACCAAATTTATCCCAATTTTCAATCCTTACTTTGTTTTTCGGTTACAACCATATCGTTCTATAGCCCGAGACCAGGACCGAAGCGGTCCAATTTTGGAGAGTACAAAGATATGAATTTTTGGCGAGTACCCAACAATGACTTTTTAATACATAGATCCTCCACAAGAATAAAAAACATATTTATGTAGAACGGATGTTTCGTTACATTCCCTGTCAATATAATCGATTTTACTGTAATAAATATGAAATTGAATTATTTTTGTCTGGCCTTGAAGCAATAACACCTACAATACATGTAGGTGTATTGTAGGTGTTATTGCTTGAAGACAAAAAAAAATCAACTATATATTATAGAATAAAAAAATTTAAATTTATTTGGAAACGCCGATTTAATAAATTTTTGATAGGGGTTTTTCCATCACGAATCAAAATCATTTTTCCGGTTCTGTTTTTTATTAACTCCAAGTGGACTAACCTCAAAATATTTTTCCAAAATTTTTTCTTTTGAAACTGATTACCATCAAAATAAATAACGATTATTAAAATTAAAGAATGTAATAAAATTTCAAGAGTTTTTGCTTATTTTTTAAAAAAAAACCTTAAATAAATCCAGTTTTTTATATCATTACATCTTAATTATGAATCAAAAGTTATAATCATATATTTTCTTTAAACTACAGAAAAGGGATTTATTTGAAATAATTTTTACTTAAAAAGAAAAAATTATTTAAATTTTAGTGTATTTGTTTAATATTTGGGCCTAATATGTATGTTTCTTTGTTGGCAGTTTCAAGAAGGAAATTTTGAGGTTAGTTTATTGGGGCCTCTAACAAAACCAGAGGTTTGCCGAAAACTAATTTTAAATTCGTGATCAAAACCCCCGTATAAAATTTTATAAAACGGGGGGTGTCCGAAAGTAAAATTTAAAAACTTAAACTGAATAATTAAAACAAACCAAAGCCCAAATCATATTATTTGATTTTGAGTTGGTGATATTCTAATATATCTTATTTCTTTGTTAACTTAAAAAAATCCCAATTTCTTGGTAAATTTCTAGCCATTATCATTCTCTACAACAAACAAAGTGGAAAATTTATTTGTTTTGTGTTTACTTTGAGACAAGCAGTCTGATATTAAAAATATTTTTTAAGTGACCTTATGTCTTTAAAAATACCCTTTTATAAAAATAAAACTAAGAAAAAAAAAAATAATCTTAATCCTTTAAATCATAAAAACTGCACGCACAGCCCACCAACTTCACTCTTCAACAACACAAACTGATAAGTATTAGGAGGGCAGTTATTTTTTCCTTTTATGAAATACAATTATGATTTCCAGTTTAACAATTTTTCAATAACAATTTGTTTAGAGCACCAGTTAGGTAAAATAACTTAATATTTTAAATCTTATAAATTAAAAATTATTTCTTTAAGTTAACAGTTTTTTTTAATAGGTACCCATTTTAGTATACTGCATGTGCACTATTTTATATGTCTTAAAAAAAATATAACGACACAGTCTGTCAGGAGTTTTTGCTTTTAAGCTATTGACTATAAGAAAATAAAGGGGATGATAATAAGAAAGAAATTCTTAAGAGCAATTTTCTGACAGATTATGGTTTTTATGGGCCTAAATATAAAAAATTAGAGGATGATATTAAATTTAGACCTGCGTTTTTAAAAACGTGGTAAAAAAGTCGTTTTAAAAAATTGATATACGTAAAAAAATACAAGGTTTTCCATACTTTTAAAAACGAAACAACATTAATAAAATTCCTTTTTTAAAAGTGTGTTAGTAGATCAATTTTCGTTGAAAATTTTCAGAAAGTGAAAGATATTTGCAATATTCCAGACTATGTTGGAATAACGGAAAAGTAAAAATTAATAAATTCAAGAGTTTTCCTAAATATTTGACACTAAATTGTTTTTTTTTTATAAGTATACTCCGTATACTGCTTGTATCAGGTAATTTTAATTACCTGATCTTCTGGCACTGTAATTTTTGAGGATTTTTGAGGATAGTTTGTGGAAAAGTGACCGCAAAGTTAGCCTATTTTTTCACCCTTGCCAGAGACCTAAAAGAAAATCCTAAGAATATTTTGCATATGTCAAATTATTGGTAATAAAAAATTAAGATGAGCATATTTCTTGGTTTTTCGAAAAATATTGAAAGTCACCTCTAATAAGGGACTGATATGATATGATATAACGCCGAACTGAAATATATGAATATTATCACAATAAGAATAAAAGCGATTCCTTTTGTATTTTTTATACAAAATAAAATCTTACAAACAGAAAATAATTTATTTTTATATTAATGAGGGCGTAATATACTTGAAAAGTCCCTTGCTAAGGAGGTTAAATTATTCCCTAAATATAAAAAAAATTAAAATTTACTCAAAAAAATCTAGGAAAAACTACTAAGGTATTTTAAATTATTGGAAATTCAAATCGTGTACTTCCCATCAGTGTCAATAAGAAAACCGCCCCTGTGGCGAAGGGGTGAACTACCCCCGAACGTGATAACATATGAAAATTTCATAGCAATATAAGAAAACTCGAATACGTTATAATAGTTCTTACTTTTTTGATCAGAAATATTACGCTTACTTGTCATTATTATAATTTTCTTTTTAAAATAAAAATCAATCCCCATAGGTGGTGCAATCATCCCCGAAATATAAAAAAAATACTTGAAATATTTAGAAAAAACTACTAAGATATTCTATATTATTAGAAATTCTAATCGTATACTTCCCACCAGTGTCTATAAGAAAACCACCAGCAGGGGTTAACTACCCCCGAACATGATAACATACGATAATATCATAGCGATATAAGAAACTATCGAATATTTTATAACAGTTCTTACTTTTTTGATCAGAAAAATTACGCTTACTTGTCCTAATTATGCAAATCTTTTTTTTTAATAAAAATCAACCATCATAGGTGGTGAAATTATCCCCAAAATATAAAAAATATCAAAAATTACTTAAAAAATCCTGGAAAAACTACTAAGATATTCTAAATTATTAGAAATTCTAATCGTATACTTCCCACCAGTGTCTATAAGAAAACCACCCCTGTAACTAAGGAGTGAAATACCCCCGAATGTGATAACATGCAAAAATTTCATAGCAATATAAGAAAACTAGATAATAGTTCTTTTTTTTTTTGATCAGAAAGATTACGCTTACTTGTTCTTATTATTCAAACCTTTTTTTTTATTAAAAATCAATCCTCCTGAAATATGAAAAAACTAAAAAATTATTTAAATAATCTAGAAAAAATTATTAAGGTATAAATAATTAGAAGTTCAAATCGTGTACCAGCGTCTATCAAAAACCACCCCTGTAACGAAAGGGTGAACTACCCCCGAACGTGACAACATACTATACTTGATCTAATAATTCCAAACTTTTTTTTTCTAAAAATCAACCCTCTTTTGAAATTAAGATAAAATCATTTAAATCTATCTGAACAGAAAGCTAAGATCTATTATAAAATATTTAGGTTTTCTTATATTGCTATGATATTTTCGTATGTTATCACGTTCGGGGGTAGTTTACCCCTTATAGAGGTGGTTTTCTTATGGATAGTGGTAAGAAATACTCGATTTGAATTTCTAATAATTTAAAATATCTTAGTAGTTGTCGGTTTTTCCTAGATTTTTCAAGTTTTTTTTTCATATTTAGGGGATGATTTAATCCTCTTAGCGAGTTTAAGGGTGGACTTTGAACTATATTACGCCCTCATTAATATAAAAATAAATTATTTTCCAATTTAAGATTTTATTTGGATTGATACTATTTATATATTTCAGTTTTGCGTTATCATATCAACCTCTTATTGGGGGGTGATTTTTGACATTTTTCGAAAAAATAAAAAATATTTAATTTGATTTTCATTGGCAATAATGGAATATAAAAATTTTTAGGATTTTTTAAGGTCTCTGGAACTTAAAAAACTAAAAAATTGGGGGTTTTTTTGGGGGTCACTCTTTAATAAATTAAATATTGGCCTTTAGATACCTGAGGTTTTTTTAATTTTAAAGCTTTAAATCCTTAAAGATAAAAATGACGACAATTTTTTTAAATATTGTGTGTTGGATTTATTTAAACTAAAAAGGAAGTATGACGAATTAATGAAATTGGTATTAATTAGTTTACCCCTAATGTAATAATAATTTAATAGGTCCAACATTTCCCAATGTAAACAGAATGCGTTTTTTAAAATAACAATTGACATCAATAAGCTGTTTATTATGGACCCAACATATCTAAACTAAACATTTTTAATATCGATATCCTAAGTGTATTGACTAGAGGATTAAATACCCCTATTTAAAATGGCTGTAATCTATACTAAATAGTAAGGACTAAATAAATTGTTTTAATTTGTTTATATAAAAAAAAACTAAAAATTGTACATATTCTTACTCTTAAGACTTTTTTAAAATTAGGAATTCTTAAATTCGGTAGAAACAAAACCATTATTAAATCTAACAGATCAATTCAAAACTCAGTATTAAAAATTGAGAGAAATTATTTAATATGCTGTGTAATGTCAAAATCCTAATAGGTATATCCTTTTTTATGCGCCACTAAAAATTAGGTACATTGGGGTTGGGTTGGGTTAATTCTACATTTTTATTTTGACAGTTGCACTTTTTGACAGGTAATATTCGGATAGAAGTCAGTTTTGAGCGATATTATCTTGATATACATAATTTTTTGGGAAATTGAAAGGGTTTTGGGAGCTGTAAAGTTTGAAGGGAATTTGGAGAATTATATTATCGCCGCTTCATTTTTAACCTTGCTTTTTATTCGTTTTAACACTTACGACATTAACGATCAAAAAACCTAACAATTAAGTTGCCTTTAACCCAAAACATGTTTTTTTTATATTCTTGAGATTTAAAATGTTTCCAAATTTATTTTTATTGATACCGAATTACGCCCTGTAAAGAATACGCCCGCATTTAATCCACCATAACACAAAAAACTTAAGAATATCTTCATTGACAAGAACACTAAAAAACATTTAAACTTGTGTTACAAAAATATCTTCGAATATACACACATACATACATTATATCTATTTTGGTATTTTAGGGTTTATGGCTGTAATTAATCATTCATATGTAAATAATTTCTCAAATTTGTGTTTCTCCCCTACTCATATTTCAAAAGATTTCTCGCTTTGAAAGTAATTTACTTAATCTTTGCAGTAATGTAAATAACACTTTAGAAATAAAAAATTGGATTTTATTTTAATTGTGTAGAACTTACCATTGTTAATTTAACTATACAACTACAGTAGACTCGCGCTAACGTGAACTCAAAAAGTTTTGGACTAGTTCGCTTTATCGAAATGTTCACATTATGGAGATTATATTAAAAAAAAATAATAAAATCAAAGAAAAACTACGTTAACGCATCTGTTTATTTAACTAAAAAGAGATGCATTAGTTTGTGTGAACCTGTGGCATTTGTGCACCCCAAAAGAGTTATTCTTTGTCAACATAATTTCATCGGGCAACAGTTTCCAATATAATCCGGTCTCATCTCGTTCAGATTTATGTTGTAAGACTCTTTTGAAAATATTTAAGTCTCCATAAAGGGTTTCAAGTTCGTGTTGCGAAGCCAACTTTTTTCCTGCAATTTTGCAATTTACACCATAGCGCCATTTTAATTTTGGAGCCACCCATCGCTTGCATTAAATTTTTAAATTTCCTTTTAACATTTTTGTAAATCTAAAGCCTTGTGTTTAAGCATATCACCTTTCTGGAAATTCCTTTCCGATGTTTGGTAACCATTTGACAGCAAGCTTTTTATTTTTTGGGTTTTCCGCACGTTTTAATGTGCACTTTTTTATTTTGTTAGGTCTTAAGCTTCCCCCCACTTTTAGCATTTTTTCTCTTTATTTTTTATGGCACATATAGTTAATTTGGTTTTTTGACATTTCTTCGAAATCGGTAACACTCATACCATTTTTATGCTCTTTCAAAATTTTAGATTTTTCAAAGAGAGTGAAACATTTCTCATTTTTTTTAAACCCTTTTTGTAAGACATAGTTCCGGAAGTGACCTCACCCCCTCTCTTTCTAAACTAAATAAAATAAACGTTCTGAATCGTAGACCGATATAGGTATTTACAAGTTTAGAAAATCTGAATAGGTTTACTAAGATTTCCCAAAATTCACATTATCGAAAATTGTTTTTGTTCACACTATAGAATTAAAAGGGTTATGTTTTAGTGTTCACATTATTGAGTTGTTCATATAAACGTAAGTTTACATTACCGCGCGTGTACTGTATATTGTAATTTTGTATGTTATATAAATGTCATGTTTTGTATTGTAACTCTGATAAAGAACAATAAATTTTCGAAACCATAGCGCTTGTAAAAACAGAATTTTACTCTAGCTCTAGACCGCATCCCTAAGAAAATCCTCCTTCTTTAAAATCGGTTACAAATTAGAAATTATTTAAAAGTTAATTTTTAGTTACGATTATTTTATAAGCCATTTTTATAGATAACATAGAATATGTTTAAATTTTTTTGTTTGTTGTTTTTGTATATTTAAGTATTAAGTTTTTTTTATCCCTTTAATATTTGGTAGCGCTGTTTATTTGACATTACTCTATAAAAGCAAATCATTTCTATATAATTGATTTAAAAAAATAATTTTGAGCTTTTCCGCTACAATAACCTAAACTGAGAAAAAGCTTCTCAGTGGTTTTTATTTATAAATAAGTTGTGTCTAAAAGCTCCAGATTTGATTTATCTTACGTAGTATTTGTTAAATAAAAATTTAAAACTTTTCTAAACTTAAATATACCAAAACAACTAAAGCGACAAAATAAGCAACTTAAAAACAAAACAAAGTTAAAACTTGTCTAATCTAGAAAAACGTTTTTGGTTTTATATACGGAGCTTCGGTAATTAAATTAAAATAATTGAAAAATCGTATTTAATTACTTCTTAGTAATTGGATTACTTTAATTCAATTACTTTCCAGAAAAGGTAATTGTATTTGGATTATCAATTAATTTGATAATGTAATCGTAAGTGGTAATTTATTTTTAATTGGTAATCGTAATTTACTACTACTTAAAAGAGTAATTTGGTAATTGTAGTTGAATTACTTTTTAAAAGTGCTGTACCTAGCTTAGGTTTATGTTTAAGAAACTTTTTAACAATAAAAATATGTGGCGTTTAATTTTTGTAAAGAAAAAACGATTTAATCTTCTATTCATCTGCTGGTTTTGTGCTTCCTTATGTAAAAGAAATGAACATGGTAACTTCGAGTCTGCAAAACACTGGCACTGGCTATGTTTTTATTTTGCATTTGTTTTTTAATTAAATACACGCCACACCAAAAGTGTGATCTGGCTGGAATAAAAAAATTATTTTTTCTTGTTTGTTGCTTAAAAGACTTTAGTTATCATATGGACACAAGAAAATTAAAATTTTGTAAAGGTTTGGACGCTCGCTTTAGATACCTCGAGCGAGGTCCATCAAAATTAATTTGCTTTATAAAGAACATTTTGAAACCAATAAAAAAAAGTAACAGAAAGTAGGAATTATTTCCAAAATCTTAATTTATATTCGTTTTTAATCTTAACCTTATTTTTTATACTTTTTTCTTTATTAAATAATAAAATTTGGATTATTTAAACTTGTATGTGGGGAATTATTTTCTAAAAATATATTTATCCCTATATAAGAATACACGTTGGTAAACATGATTTTAATTTTTACAAATTTATTTTTTTTATTTAAGACATTTAATAACAAGAACTATTTTAAACCACCTAAATTATTAATTTTTTTATAAATAAAATCCAAATAAACCATGTCTTTTTTTGTTTATTGCTTTTGAAAAATGTGAAATTTTAATTAAAGTGTGGCCTAAAGAACAAAAAAACGGCTAGTTTTTTGGATAAAATAAAAAAACGTTTTTGTTTAATTTTTCATATTATTTATTTGTGGTTGTGATTTGTTTCTTTTTTCCCTTATGGTAATTAAAATTTTTTTTCTTGTTAAAACGTGGGAAATCTATAAAGTTATTTTCGTTTTCCCTAAAGGGTTTTTAATTTAAGCAATTGATTATAAACTGTGGTAAGTATTTATCTATGTATATTAAAATTATTTAGACTAATAATTACCTTATAATTATATAAATCAAAAATTTAAAATTGGTTTTAAAAGAGAACCCCTTTTTTTTAGTTATTAATTCAAATATTTGATTTTAAAAAAGGATGACTCCAAAAATCTTTTTTTAAGAACTCCTTTTTTTCAGATTTTTTTTTTTTGGAAAAATTTTTTTTCGTTTTTTAAAATTTAAAAAATACTTCTATTTAGGGGTTGGATAGATGGAAAATTAAAAAAATAGCAGTGGTATTAAAAGTTTTTATTAAGTTTCAAAAAAATTTTTGAAAAAATGAAATAATATTTTTTCCCCCCCCTAAAAAGGCTAAATCAACCCCCATAAACTATGTGGAAAAGTACACCATCTCCTAAAATATAAAAAACCCCGTAAAATTTTTAAAAATTAAAAAAAATTTTTTTTTGTGTACGTTAATAAAAATAAAATGTATAATTAAATCAACCACCCTTTTCAAAGGGAAAAAAACCCCCCTTATGGGGGAAAAAATGAATGAAATCCTAGTTTTTAAAAAAAAAAAATTTTTCTTCTTTTTTTTGATTTAATTAAAAAAGCAGGGTCCTAGATTTTTGGCCCCTTTTTAACCCCAAAACCCCCCTAAAGGGGGGGAAATTCCCCGTCCCCAAAA
The DNA here is from genome assembly GCA_019359885.1 of Listronotus oregonensis. Classification (NCBI taxonomy): domain Eukaryota; kingdom Metazoa; phylum Arthropoda; class Insecta; order Coleoptera; family Curculionidae; genus Listronotus; species Listronotus oregonensis. The sequence goes on along the minus strand of JAHBCN010005813.1, from coordinate 2,927 downwards.
ATTTAAAAAAAATTAATTTTTTTTGAGATATTCTAAAACACCCAAATATTTCCCCTTTAAATTTTTTTTAAAACTTTTATATGGTTTTAAAACTTTAAAAGGGAAAAATTAACCCCCTTTCCCGGGTCCCGTTTAAAAAAGGGGAACAAAAACCCTAAGATGGCCTTTTTTTATACATCGGGAAAAAAATAGGGGGAAAAACCTTTTAAAAAGCTAACATTTTATTCAATTTTTTTTTAATTTGGGGTTTTTTATTAATTTTTGGGGAGTGGTTTATTATCAAAACTCATTTAAACTCCCCAATCATATTTGAGATATCCAAAAATTTAAAAATTTTTTTTTACAATTTTAAGTTTATATGATTTTCTAATTTTGGGGGGAAAAAATACCCCTTTTGGGGGGTTAATTTTAAAAAAATAGAAAATTTTTTTTTAACTTTTTATATATTTTATCAAAAATACCAACTAAGATTTTTTTAAAATTATATTTTTTTAATTTTTTATTTAAGATAGTTCCACCCTTAGAAAAAAAGTTGATTTTTTTAAAAAAAATTTTAAAAATTAGACATGTCCCAAAATCCGATGTTTTGAAATTTTTGAAGTTGTATACAATTTTATATATTTTGGGGGAAGATTACATCCACGGGGGCCCTGGGGGTTTACAACCTTCTTGGGGGTGAAAATGTGTTATTTTATTTTTTTGAGGTGCATTTAAAAAAAAAAAACGCAGTAAAAAGAAACTTTCAACCCCTTTAAAATTTTTCCCAAATTTTAAAATTTGGCGTTTTTTTCCCCCCCAAAGGGGGGGTTTTTTTTGAATTTGAAAAAAAAAAAAAAACAATTCATCTTAATTTTTGCGACGAGTAATTTATTTAAAAAATTATATTTGCATGTTTTTTCTCACCTCTCTGTAAATTGCGAAAAAAAAAAAGGCAGTTGTTGCGGTTACTCCTTATGATTACAAAAAAAAGATTCCATATTTATTTTAGGACTGAAAAAAATTTTTAAAAAAAAAATAAGTTCCGGGGGATTGGAAGCCACTACCCGGGAAATATGGAAAACATTTTAGGTCGAGCGTTAATTTTGATTGGCTTTTGATTTCTTATTCAATTATATTTTTATTCCCTTAAATAATCGGTATATTTAACTATGCACGGTACCTCCGAAGCATGGGAAGAATAATAAAAATGTGAAAGGTAACGGGGGCGGGATTCGGATACGCCATGTTTGCAAAAAACCCGTTTGAATTGAAATCGTATCTGCCCCCCTTTTCGAGATTTACAAAAAAAAAATTTTAAATTTTATAGGATTTTTTTATTTTTTTTGAAAATAAAAAGTTTATTTAAGTTTCGCAATTTCTATTTTAAATTTTTTCATATTCCACGTGTAAAAAAAATAAAATTTATTTTTTTAATATCAATTTTAAGATTTAACAAAAAAAATCTAAAAAAATTTTTTTAACGAAAAAATAACATTTTTTTATTAAATTTTTTTTTACAATCTTAAAAAAAAAAAAATATTTGGTAAATTTAAAAAAAAAATTCATGTTGGGGTTTTTCATCCCAAAAAAGTGGGGTCGTGATTTTAAACAATTCCCCAAAAATTTTAAAAAATAATTTTTTTATATTGTTTTTTTAAAAATTGGGTATTTGCGTAATATTTAAAAACTTTACAATTTAGACCTAGCAAACCCCATACTACGTAAATAAAGTTTTATAATAAAAGTAAAATAAATATAAAAAAAACTGATGTGACGATTATTTTTTTTTTTAAATGTATAAGATTGCTCAAAAGTCTGCTCTTTTTTTTAAAAAAAATTTAGGACCTGTAATTTGATTTATATTATTGTTAACAATTTTTAAATATTTTTAGCAGCTTTTCCTTAACCCCTTGGGTCACTAAAACTTATTAAAAATTTTATTTCCATTCGGGACTTTTGAAACGCTTTGTATTTACATTTCATATTAAATGATGTCTAATTGCATAATTATTATCTTTTTTTTTTTCATAAAAAAGTTAAATTCAACAAAAACTCTAATTTTATTTTATATTAACAATAATAATTTATTTATTCCCTAACAGCGGTGGCGTACTGGCCAGCGTACCAGCCTTCAAATAGGCCTTTTTAGATATTTTTTTTTAGATTGGATTTGTATGGAGTTTTTTTTTTTTATTTTTAATGCCGGCACAAAGTTAATAAACAAATTTAATTAATGGGAAAAAAAAAAACTGGATTTTTTTTATTAAAAAATGCATTTCCCCAAATTTAAAATTATGTATTTTTTTTTTTAAATTTCAAACTATAAAATTTCAAAAAAATTTTTTTTCTAATGCACAACGGGAGTTTTTTTTTTCCCGTTAATAAAATTTGGGGCACAAAAAATTTTTTGGGTTCATACGAATGAATACCAAAAAAAACCCATTTAAACCTCCCCAAAAAAAAAAAAAAATTTATCGTCATTTTCGTTTTCTCGACTAATATCTGTGCAAAAAAAAAGGGTTTTTGTTTTTGCAACATAAAATGTGCGGAGGGAGCCTAGGCTTTAAATAGACTATGACATAGTAAAAGTCAAAAGGCAATGGGAGGGCCCACCAGGTAAAAATTAAAAAAATTTTAATAAAATTCGATTTTAAAAGAATTTTTCAAAGGGACTGGGCGTCTATAGTGATAACTACAATTGTCTTTGCTATCACTTTGAATAAGGAATAAAGTAAGAGCAATTTTATAATTGATTATGGTTTTGACTGCCTAAATGTAAAAAAAAATACAAGGTTCTATTAAATTTGGGCTTGTGTTTTTAAGAACGATGCAAACCTGTCATTATTTAAAAAATTCTAAATTATCTCGAAATCTATGCATTTTTAGTAAAAATATGTAGGCGCGACTACTATTTTAAAAATACCGGGTGAAAAGGGACATGTCACAGC